>NKZH01001817.1:0-105224 GCA_002370695.1 Metschnikowia matae var. maris | reverse complement strand
GGCACCCCTAGGTTGAGTTTATAGGAATCTAACAAACGTTATCACTGCTCCACAATTGAAAGCGTAAAGCGCTGAAACATTAACAGTGCGAACCCAGCCTTACCCAAGTCAAGCTACATTTAGTGCGATCTCACTTTACGTAATCCTCTTCTACAAAATGGTATGTATGCCACACACACACAATTCCCATGGCATCTCTAACATATAGGAACACGGGGTAAAACGCTCAAAGCTTTCAGGGCAGGCAAAGGCAGCCAAATTGGAAAAAGACCGCTTGAAGATCGAGAGGTATAAGGCTTTGTGCTCTTCAGTACTAGATGCTAAAGCACGTAAGATCTATACCTTAGCAAGTTTAGAAGACACCACCAAGTTGCTCGATCTCAATCCCGAATTCAATTCTGTCTGGAACTTTAGAAGGTACATCATGATGGACTTGTTCAGGAAACAGAAATTGAAGCAGGTCCAAGCTTTAAGCGAAGACCTACGCATGGTGATGGACATGATGAAGCAGTTTCCCAAATGTTACTGGATCTGGAACCACCGGAAATGGTGTTTGGAGGAGTTGGATAAGATCGGACAGGCCAAGTGGGAGTATGAGTTGGCTATAGTGCTGAAGTTGTTGGATCTCGATTCCAGAAACTTTCATGGCTGGCATTACAGACGCTATGTGATGCAAAAGATCGAAGAATCTAAGCTCAAGCAGGTCACTGGTGAAGAAAAGGTGGTGGAAGAGTTGCGTCTTCTACTAGGTGAATTCCAGTACACCACGCAAAAGATTAACCGCAATATCTCCAACTTCAGTGCTTGGCATAACAGAACAACTCTATTGAAAAGGATCTACGAATTGGTTCAAAAGGTTGAGACACCTGAAGCATTGGCTGAACACAAGGAACTCATCGAGAGGTTCCAATTCACAAAACAACTCATGTGCCATGAGTTGAATCTAGTGAAAACGGGAATGTACATGGATGCTGATGATACCTCTGTGTGGCTTTACATGAAATGGCTTCTTACGTCCGATGTGTTCGAGCAGTGCTGCAATGTGGAGTTGTTAAACAGGCAACTACATGATATCGAGGAACTCAATGCACTCGAGAGAGACGACAGCAAAGACGGCAAGGACAACGCGTGGTGTCTCAAGATGATTATCTTTTTGCGGGCGTTGAAAACTCAAAAGACCGATACCGACGCGAAGCATGATAGCATAATTGAAGAGTGCTTGCGTAAATTGGTGGAGCTGGATCCTTTGAGAAAAGGCCACTACTTGGAGCAGCTAGCCGGCCGGGCCCCATTAATCTGTTAAAGGGGTGCCATTGAGGATGGCTTTGGGGAAGACTTCATTAAAATCCCCTTTTTTTTTCTTTGCTGCACTTGAAACTTTTCATTTGCCGAAGTAAGGGTAGGCCATATCCGGTCCCAAGAAAGTATAGACTGCCCGCCTCAAACGGAAGTGTTTCTCGATGCGCAGCGATTTCCCCACACTTCTCAAATCGTCACATATGTCATGCGCACTTTTCCTATTTTGGCAATACTAGGGCCATGCGATGCCTATTAAGACGTTGCACGAAAAGTATAAAGGTGGGTAAGCCCCGGCCGTTTCAGGTGATCAGTTAGTGCTCCTTAATTTTCTTCAAATACATCCTTTGTTATAATATCCTTTTATACCCCATTGCACCTGCCTATGATGACTAGCTCCCGCGATAAATTCACTCTCTACTGGCTCAATGACTCCAGAGCCATGCGTATCATGTGGATGTTGGAGATTCTAGAGCTCGATTACGAAGTCGATATATTTGTTCGTCATCCAGAAACTTGGCGTGGCCCCCCAGAATTGTTTCATGTGCACCCTTTAGGAAAAGCACCCGTGTTGGAAGTCCAATTCGCTGATGGAAGACCAAACTTGCAGTTGGCTGAGTCCGGACTCATCATACAATACCTATGCAAACACTATGACCCCAAGAAAATCCTCTGTGGCAACAGCGAAGACGAATCGCTACAAATTGATTACTACATTCACTACAGTGAAGGTACCCTTCAGAACCTTTTGATGTCGATGATCATTAATACCACTGCCAAGCGTATTGCACCTTTGGGGCTCAAAACATTGGCCAAACTAGTCACCAAAGGCATCAACTACGGCTACTACTTACACGAATTCACCTTGAACATGGAATTTTTGGAAAAGAGACTTAGCGACAATGGAAGTGGGTTCTTTGTGGGCAAGACATTATCTGCAGCAGATGTGATGTTGAGTTTCCCCATCTATGAGAACATATTCGACAATGAGGCCGGTGTACGGGAATGCACCAACGAAACCCAGCTCTACAAGAAGTACCCACAGCTCAGTGCCTGGTGCGACAAAATCAGAAAAGACCCGATTTACCTGAGATTGAGTAAGTTGATGGAAGAGAAGGTGGAGGATATTAGGAAGCAGAACTAGAGAGCTAGAATAATATTATTTAAACTTGGTAATAAACCAGTACCTAAGTTCAATTCATAGAAGAGTATAAACAACTAATCGTCAGCCAAACCCAAAGCCTGTCTTTGAGACTTGGAGTTGGGGTCAAAGTAAGGCACTTCCGCCAAAGACGTCACACGAGTACCGTGTCTGGCCTCCTTTCCTTCGTGGTCCCAAACAGCATTGTGGTTGGCAATTCTGTTGTCCCAGATAGCAGAGGTACCCAAGCCCTCCTTGGACTTCCAGTTCCATCTGACTTGGATGTCAAGGTTCTTCTCGTAAACATTGAACAAGTACTCTAAGATTGCCTTGGACTCTGCTGCCTCCAAGCCCACAATACGAACAGTCATGGATCTATTGACGAACAAGTATTTCCATCCAGTGGCAGGGTGAGTTCTGACAATAGGGTGCTCTCTCTCGATGTGAGCTGGTCCATTGAATGGTCTCTCTCTGTTGATGTAACCGTGTGCGGAACGGTAAATGGCGGTCTTGCCGTCCAAGAACTTTTGGAATGCTGGCGACAACTTGTCGTAAGCAGCGTATCCCGAAGCCCAGAGAGTGTCACCACCAACAGCTGGAATGGTGTCGTTGTGCAAGTGGGTGATACCTGCGGGCTGGAACTCGTGGACCAAGTCGGCGTGCCATTGGCCGTTGCCCTTAGTGTTGTCTCTGAAAGTCAAAGGAAGGCCAAAGAATTCTTTGGCGTAGTCTTGCCAAATCACAGAGATACCGTTCAAGTCATCACCGTTGACTCCGTTGGGCACTCTAGGAACTTGTGGGTGGACCTCCACTTGACCCCAGTACTTACCCAACTCCAATTGCTTTTGAGGGGACAAGTCTTGGTCTCTGAAGAAAACAACCACTCTTTCAGCAATCAACAAGGCCAACTCGTCTTTTTGCTGGTCGGTCAATTCGGAAAGTTGTAACCCGACAATTTCCGTACCGATGTGGTTGGTCAAGTTGTTGACCTCTTTAGCAGCACCAAACAAAGCCTTCTTCTCAGGGTCAGCATTCTTGCCTCTCTCGATGTATGGGTACTCTTTGTTGCGGACCTCAAAAGCCTCATCGACATAGGTAGGAATATCTTCTCTGTCTGGGACTCTTGGGTAACCCTTGGACAAGTCAATGCCGTACTTTTCGAGTCTAGTTCTAGCAGGGGCAGGCAACTTCTCCAACCAGGAAGCAGCAGAGCCAGTTTTGAATTCTTTCTTTCCCCAAGGTCTTCCAACCACGCTCAACTTTGACAATTTGTCAATGGCGGATTGGTATTCTGAGCTAGTTTCGTTAGTCTGGACAATTGCAGGAGCCATATTGAGGAATGTTTTTTGGATAGTATTTGATCAGATGATCTTGATTTGTGAAAAATACCCCTGGACCTTGACCATCTTATAAAGGATTTCTTCCCCACGCGGATTACTAAGCTCAACAAGGTTCGGGAACCACAGTTTTGCACCCATTCTTATCGCGCGAAATGTCCTCATCCACAGTGATGCAGGGTGTGGCATTTTCCGCAGCTCAGGGCCAGGAATCCCCGGAGTTGTGCTAAAAACAACACCGCACCTGCTAAGGGAGCGTCGGGAAAAGGAAATCTTTCCACGCCTATGTGCATGACTAATGCCTATTGTAAGTAAATCTATATGATATACGAGTTGTCTTTAAGATTTTTGCATAAATCAGCCAATCTTTGGATGCGAATCTTTTTCAATTAATAAGCAGAGACATAGCTGCCTGTTGTATGGCTCACCAATTATACTAGCTATTGTAAGTACTCCCAAAGAGCCGAAAGTAATTATATTTTGAGGACACTTTCAAGTGCAATTTTCTGTGGATACTAAAATATGGTCTATTTCAATTTAGAATTTTATTCTAGTTGAAGTATATAGATGTTGAGTGATGTCTAGATTATTTACGCTTGTATGAGCTCATGTCACTGTGGATGCCGCGAGGATGCAGTCCTCGACGCATGTCTGCCATAAAAATGTGGCACATTCCTGCAGTTCAAAGTAGTCTAATTCGTGGATAAACAAAAAGCTTATTCTTAAAGTGGAAAGCCGCCGGGCCGTAAACGGGTTGCAATTAAAAAGCGACCCGAAACGAGTATTTGGTGCCCGCTCCTTTAAGAAAATGTGCAATGCGTTCAACAACACCTCTTTCTAATTTCGTCAGGATTAATAAATCTTTGAAAGATCTTCAATTTCGTACTCAATCCAAGTGGCCATGCAATTTTGATCCATGTTGTGCCCGCTATCGTCGAACTTGCCTGGCTTGCAACCTTCGGTTCTGTCATTGTTAGGGCAATTAGTGTATGGCGAGTGGTAGTATCCGATGTCTCTGAACCAGTGGATATCCTTTTTGTCAGCAAACAATGCCAAAGCCAAAGAGTGCACTGGTGCATCTCCCCACCGCTCATAGTAAAAGTTGCCCGTCTCATCTAAGTGCTTGAACCAATTGGTATATGCCTCACTTCGATAGAAATCCATATCAGCAATTTCAAAGTTCGACCAGAAATGGCATGTAGAATATCCATTCGCCGTCTTGGTCTTCTTAGGGTTCTGCTGGTTTTCAGTTATCCATTGGAACGCCCCGTTCGGGTTCACATACTTGTAGTTGTCGCCTGTGTTGAGAAACTTAAGGGTTTCAGGGAGTAAAGACCGGACACTGAGATCAATGTCGTACAAGTTGATGGTGAACCCGTACAACTTCTTGGTGCCCGCGAGGTACTTAAACACATCGTAGTTCAAGTCAGTGTAGAACTTCACACTGGGTTCGATTCTCCAGTAGTACTTGTACTTTTGCAATTCTGGCAAATCTTGGAACTTGCCCGAATAAAACCGACACATATTGTGGTAGGAGCCCTTCTTAGCATATGCAACCTTTTTATCATGGAGTTGCTGCATGGCCACTCTTTCCCTCTCGGTGTCGATCGTCAGTGGCTTATCCCACACTTCTGGGGGTATATGAACAAATTCTATTGGAGCATCGGTGAAGGATCTGACCCGTTCTTTGAATCTTTCGGTGAAAGGCTCATCGTTTAGAAACGTGTATGGGTAGCGAAATTTGCCGTTGAAATGACTCTCAAACTGCCTCATGGTGCTCCTGATCCCAGATATTTCATTATTTCTGACTAGCGCAACGATGGTGGCATTCTCGTGCTGGTATGTCAGGATGTCTTCAGGAGGCCGGATGGAATCCATATCAAAATCCTTTGGCTCATCGATCTTTTGAGCCAAAACGAGATCATACACCTCTTGGTTGGTTGCTAGGATTTGCTTGGGCGTACCCTCTTTATTCTGGATGTATTTAAAGGATACAGCTTGTGGTTCTAAGTTGTAGCCAAGGGTAACGGTGGTGTTGGTGGTGAGTCTTAAGAGGGACATCACATTGGCGTAGTGCTTGTCTAGTAAAGTGGGATCAACAGTATGGTGGTATGTGACCATCGAAATGATAAGAAGTAGCACGATCAAAGGTGCTATCACCTTCAAGATGACTTTCGGTATACGGAACGACAAAGAAGAGAGCATTGTCAATATCCAGTGTTCCGGGCCAGTGACTGAAATTCAACGATATGTACCGCTTCATGTCGGAATCCCAGGAGGTCCTGCGTGGTGACAAGGCTCATTCCGGAAAAGATATCGCAGAAACCTATGTATTACAAAGCGAAAAATGTGACGTGATTTACGATGACAGTAGCCTAGATATTGTTAGAAAGTAAATACGACTGACTTATGAATGTCTCCATTATTTGGTGTGCCCAAAACTGTCACTTCTCTTTGTCATATGCACCCGGTTGCAGGTTTTGCGCAGAAGACGCGCTTTGGCTGTACAGGGCAAGCAAAGGCGTCCCCTGCGGCATTGTCCGAGGTATGTCTACAATATACACTATGGAGATGTCGAATGTTCTTTGGACTGAATAAAGAAGGTGTTGCTGCATACAGATACGGCACTTATTTTGCTTCTTCTTTGTATGCTGATTTTTAAGGCCTTTGAAGCTCATACACGTTCACACTATCGAGAGATATCGAATTTTTTTTTTGAAAAACTTCCGCTGGCAAGGCTTATGAAAAAAAAAAATTTTAACCGGGTTACAGGGATTTGAAACATTCACGATTAATTTTTTTTTTTTTCATTCAATGGGAAAATGCAAGGCCTTGCCCTTAACTTTGTAGACCTTGTTGTTCCTTTTTAGGGCATACTTGCTGGTATTGAGCTATATGCTAGAACCACCAACGTAGACCATGTAAGTATCAAGCGCATTCCTAGACGACGCGGAAGGCTTCCATAACCTTAAAAACCAGAATAATCAACCGACCGAAAACCTGCACATACCGCCGCGGCCATGGCCAGTCACCTATTGAACTCACCTCTATGGTCATGGCATTCTCTACAAAAGCACTATGCTTCAAGAGAAGTCTATGTGAGCTTCCAGATAAACTCAAAACTCTCTCTAAGTTTACTTTTCCCTTAGCTACCCATAGCATCAAAGATGTCAGCAGCGAAACACAAGGACCTGTAACGTTGAATGGCCATCTCCACAGGAAACCCCGGGTCCAGGCCAAAAGAAGTTTTGCAGAACTTAGAGATATCAATGGCGATGTGATCCAACTTTATATGGATCCTCAAATCACGCCTGCCGACTATTTTTCCCTCTTGAAGGACTCAGGTGCAGAGGATTCCATCAGTGTTACAGGCCATATCCAGAAAAAAGTCCCAAAAAAGGGGCAGGACAAAGCAGAATACGAATTGGTAGTTTCTAGCTTCCAGAACTTAAACCCTGCTGGCGTCGAAGCTGCGCAGTTGGACAATTTGAAACATACTGCTCCTCAAGACATTCCTCCGAAGTTCCGCTTTCTTCAACTTCGAGGCTCAGCTTTGCAGAATGCCCTCAAAACCAGAAGCAAGGTTTCTCAGTTGGTACGGAACACTTTGATTGACGAGCACAATTTCACGGAGATCGAAACTCCGCTACTATTCAAGTCCACACCAGAGGGGGCTCGGGAATTCCTTGTGCCCACCAGGTCGCCAGATCGCTTCTATGCTCTTCCTCAATCCCCTCAACAATACAAGCAAATTCTCATGAGCTCGGGCTTCTCGAGGTATTTTCAATTTGCAAAGTGTTTCCGTGACGAAGACTTGAGAGCTGATAGACAACCGGAGTTTACCCAAATCGATCTCGAGTTGAGTTTTATCAATTCCAAGAAACAAGTGATGGAGGTGATCAATAGTGTGATTCGGAACATCTGGCTGGCCGTCATGCCCCGTCCAATTTTGAATATAGGGTCAGACGGGTACTTGCACCCTGTCACTTCAGAGAAAGAGTTCTCTTCTTTGGCCTATATCGAAGCTTTGAGCAAATACGGTATCGATAAACCTGATTTGAGATCAAATTTGTCCTTCATCGATCTCTCAGCACACGTGACCCCACTTCAATCACCTAAGGAATTCCCGGTTCTTGAAGCTTGCGTACTAAAGGGTGCCTTCGTTCCAGGTGAGAAGGGAACCAAAATCCCCCACGCATTGAAAGAGGCCGCAAATTATACCAGAAGAAAACCAATCATCATAGCTTTGGAGACTGAACATGATTGTGAGTCTTGGTACCAAAAATTCCTTGACAAAAAAGTATTTGAATTGAAACCTGGGGCTTCTTTGGGATCCTTGCAAGACTCATTGGCATTGCAACCAGGAGATATTCTTGCGTTCTCTACTCGTGCTGAAATGCCATATGAAAACCCTACTCCTTTGGGAAAGTTCAGACAGCTCGCAATAGAAGCATTCCCTGAGAAATGGAACAGACCAATAATGTCTAGCAACGGTACTCTAATCACACAGTATGACAGGAGCAAAGAGTTTGTTGCCACTTGGGTAGTGGAGTTTCCTCTCTTCAGTCCTACCGAGCTTTCTGAAGATTCTGATCTGAACTTTCCCAAATACAGCGCTAGCCAGCTCGAGGCCACGCACCACCCTTTCACCATGGCCAAGAGTGAGGACTACGAACTTCTCGCCTCGGACCCATTTAAAGTGCATGGTGAGCACTATGATTTGGTCATCAATGGAGTAGAAGTTGGAGGTGGATCTCGGAGAATACACGATCCGGAACTTCAAAAGTACGTGTTCAAAAAAATTCTTAAGATCCAGAATTACGATGTTTTATTTGGACATCTTCTCAAGGCATTGAGCTTTGGATGTCCTCCTCATGCGGGAATTGCTTTGGGCTTTGATCGTTTGTGTGCAATGCTTATAGGAAGTCAAACTATTAGAGATGTGATAGCATTCCCCAAGAACCAGTCTGGATCAGACCCTGTTGTTGAGAGTCCCACTGACGTGGCTACAAAGACTCTCAACGAATACTTTATCAAAAAGGTATAGACAATGTAAATAGTTAATTTGTATATAATGTGAACCTATTGGCTCAATTTTGTACTGGAGAAGAAATGGATTAACGGTTGCGTCCTCTGAAGTTATTTCTCTTAGGGAATGGGGTGGAGTAATCAGGTCCTGCAGCCCGTTTTTCCCTCTCTTCCAATTGCTGTTTCTTGCGGAAATTGGCCTCCATTTTCAACTGGATTGGAGTCTTGTGACTTTGAACAGTTTCCTCTTCTTCTCCTGCTTCAGCGTAGTACTCACGTTCTTGCTCTTTCACCAATGCTTTCCAATCGAACTTTTTACGCACGAAAAGCTCCATGGACCAGTTCTTCCAAACAAGTCTTCCGTAAATACTATCCTTCACTTGGTTGGCTTTTGCCATCAACTCAGACGCAATCCGGTCCTTGTACATAGGCAATAAAACAGTGAATGTCCATAGTTTGTCAACAATATGAGAGCCATACGAATTGCAGGCTAACTCAAAGATATTGCCGGAGAAAATGTTAAGGAACTTCTTTCTCATGATTAATAGGTCTCTTGGTTCACCTTGAGAAGCCGTTTTGACTGTGAGTGCGTGCTCCACAACGTGGGAGAAAACTCCATGGCAGCACATTTGCTTGAATCTTTCGGGCGAAAGAGCCATGAAATTGAACCACGAGCAAATCACAAAGTTGTAGTCGTACTCCATCAATTTTTCTAGGAAAAGCGCACGTCTTCTTTCTTCTGCAGTAGGCCAGTCGTCTCTGGTGTTTCCCAAAGTGGATCCGGTCAACTGAAGTACGTTCTCGAAAAGCTCAGTGGTGGTATCATCGCTAGGTTCATTGAGATTATAGTTAGGAGCAAACTTCAAGAAGAATTGTTCTATCAACTCGTCTTTTCTGTAGTGGAATCTCAGGATAGATGCCTCTATAACAGATTTACCCAAATCAATATTCTGGTTTTCTGATATAGAGACAAGCTTCGAGATGTGGGGAATGATCTCGTCCAAAATGAACTCAACTTCTCCTGCTTTCAATTTCACTAGCAAAGCTTGGATAATGTAAACTCCGGTGGTGGCTCTTTGGGCCAACTTCAAGACCCGGTCCTTGATGTAAAGCTTGTATAATCTCTCAATGTATCTCATTCTTGCACCGTCGTTTTTGATGAGCGACTCGAGGAAATGCGATCCCACGCTGTCTGATAAAAGGTACTCGACAAAAGCAGCCTCTTTATCGTCCCGTCCCTCTCTTTCAAAGAGGAAGAGCTTGTGCCAAATCAGACGGTCTCTGTCGGTAATACCCTCCACTCTCACAAGAAGCTGGAGGACAGGCGAGGCAACTTTGTCTATGGCGAGTTCTCTGACAATCTTAACATCCCAATCTGCGGAGACGTTGGTGATAAGCTTCTTGAGTTCGTCTTTAAACGAAGGTGGTACTTCATAAGCACGGCTAAAGTTATCGTTGTCCTTAATCTCGATCATTTTTCTGGCCACCTTCGACTTCTTGGACCGCAAAACAGAGTGGGCCATGGTGGTCGATGGCAACTCCTTTCCTGAAATGATCAAGATGACCATTCTCATGACATGCGAGGCGTACTGATGCAGGAGCATGGCCTTCCAATGAGGTGCAAACAGGTTGAGCATCTGAATAAACAACGATTCCATCGTCTTGGAAGCAATGTACCTGTCTTCCTCAGAAATAGACTCGTCTAGTTCCTCATCATTTTCGTTTTCATGAGCCAATTCCTTCTCCACCAAGGCAGCGCTTCTCACGAGAAGTGTTTCCAAGACATGGGACGAATATTTATGGTGAGCCAAAGCGGGAAAGTGGCCTTCAAAGGAATGAAAAATGTTCTTGAGCTGACGGTCCGACGCACTCAATACCAATCTCTCCATTAATTTGGAGCAGATTTGGTTGGTGACAAGCTTTAATTCCTTGCCGCGTGCTTCTTCCAAAACCGAGCGGATGAAACCTGCTCTTTCTTCATCGGAGTCAAAAGCGTTGGCATTTAGTGTAGACTCGGCCTGCTTGAAGTAGTCGATTTCTGTTGGGTCGACCAACCCAAAGAACACTGAAGAGAATTCTCCATCTTGCTTTGGGGCCTTCAGCTCTTCTTGGCCTCCCACATCGCCCTCCACATCCAAGTCATTGACCACTGTTTCTGAACCTGCAGATGGCCGCTCTTTATATGCCTTTTTATTTTCTCTTCTCCCTCTTGGCTTGGCCATTTGTTTGGTGATAGATCAGGTATTGAAAAATTAAAGTGAGATGAGATGAGTGCGTAGCGCATCGCGACTTGTGGAGTTAGTGCATAAAGCTACTTGGGTTAAGTAAAGAGACATAATAAAACTGCAGTCATTTCTGGATTACATTTTTTTTTTCTTCTAAAATATTCATATTTAGGGATGTTGGATCTTTGTTTTTAGGGTCTCAATAGCCAATCAAAAATCTAAATAGTATGTTCTGGAGATGACTTGCTAATGACCTTCAATCAAGTCCAGCCTTTCATTAAACATATACATTAATCTAATTTGAATTAAACAGATGGACTAAAATTCATACATGGATTAAATCCAAGGAGCTCTCGATTACCAAACTGATTGGAAAGAGCTGTGTGCTATCATACATCTAACAAATAGTGGATCTCGTACTTTCAGAGAACAGTGTCAGAATGATTGTAGCTTCATTACAACTTGGGTCTTGCATTGTCTTCAGCTTGACGAGCCTTCAACTTGGCAGGGTCTTGGCTAGTAAGTTTGTGCCAGGCAAGCAAGTGAGGGTAATCCTTAGGTGGATTCACGTTGAGACCCAAGTCCTTCATTCTGCTAGTATCAGTGAAAAGGTTCTGGTTAATAGGGAAGTCCAAAATGAAATCAGCACCGGACAACTTGTTACCCACGAAGTAACCACCCTTTTTGTTCTTCAACTGGTTGTCTAAGAAGGCCAAATGGTTGAACAACTTCTTCAAGTAGTACTCGGAGTTCATCTTGGAAACAATGTATTTCACCAATGCTCCAGCACCAAAAGGAGCTCTCTTCACAGCAAAAGAACCCACCAAAAGCGACACAATGTGGGGCTGCAAAGTACCCTCAGCAAAGTGCAAGTAGTAGTTGACCAATTCCTCATCTTCCTCATTGTCAGGAGTCAATTCCTTAGTAGTGTCATAGTGGCGAATCAAGTACAGCACGATTTGACCCGACTCAGCGAGAGTAATTGGCTTGGTGGATCCTTCCTTGAAGATCTGGACAAGTGGGGACAATCCAGTAGGCCAGATGTCCTTCATTTCCTTGGGGGCCAAGTAATCGGGGCCCCTCTCGTAAACCTTCAATTCATAGTCAAGATTGAGTTTCTCCAAGAGCCAGACGATTCTGGAAGCTCTGGAGTCGGAAAGGTAGTGCAAAATAATTTTATCAGGCATTGAGAAAGTAGTAGTGGTGGGGGCGAAATGTTCCCACGCCTTCAATTTATCTGGCTGCGGAGCCAGCAATTGCACATGAAAATAGATTTATGTCATGGTGCGTACATGCCCTGACCCACCACGAGCTGATCAGCTGACAAATATGTAGCTGTGTTTGGCCACCCCAAATCCGTCATTCCATTAATTATTAGCTAAAAAGACTCATTTAAATTAGAAACAGAATACATAATTCAATATTTTTTTTTCTAAAAAAAACTGGCCACTAAGCAGTGCTTAGCCATGTCTAGGCCGCTATCAGACCACGGCAAGGTCACGACGGCCAGATCACGTGACACGGAATGTTAAAGGGCCATAAAACTTTTTCTTGACTCAAAGATCAGATCAATTCTTTATAAATATCATAAACACCTCAAAGCAAACAGGGCAGTCGGGTTTATATCCTTAGCCAGGTGTATGAGCTCCTGTGCTACAGATAAGGCATCTCCATGTATATTTTGTGCGTAGATGCGAAAAAAATCATATCCATCTCATCATGGCTACAGACGAAAGTACCAAGAAGTCGATCCATTCATTGGTTTTGGATGCTACGCCGCTCATCACGCAGCTGGCTTCGGCTTTACAGCAATTTGGCCAGGAATTTTACACTACCCCAGGAGTCAGGGCTGAGTTGAAAGATGAGCACTCCAAGTCTCAGTTGGCCATCTGGGGAGACACTTTGATGGTTCGCCAACCCAAGCAAATTTACATCAACAAAGTTAGTGCCTTTGCCAAATTGACTGGTGACTATGCTGCTTTATCCATGAACGATGTCCACGTCATAGCACTTGCATACGAGTTAGAGTACTTGAAGAATGGTGATAAGTACTTGAGAAGTTATCCAGGCCAGAAGCTCGATTCCGATGAGACCGTTCCCGAGTACAAGCCAAGATACAAAAGGCATGAAGAGGTTCCAGAGGAAGAAAATGAGGCAGAGAAGCCCGAGGAGGATGATGGGTTCCAAGTTGTATCCAGAAAGAAGAACAAGCCAAGAAAATACAGGAACTTCGAGAAGCCAGTAGAGAAAAAGCAGGAAGAAAACAAGGAAAAGGAGGAAAAGATAGAAGAGGAAGTGGAAGAAAAGAAAGAAGTGGAAGAAAGCATAAAGGACGTTACAGAAGAGCTTGAGCTGTCGACGCTAACAGAGGAGTACGACGAGGAAGATGACGATGGTGATTGGATCACCCCCACCAACCTCCAGGAAACCATGCTCAAGGACACCAAAGAGTCCGTGCAGGACCAAGACAGCCAAGAGGTCATCCAAGTAGCACTCTCTACTGGAGATTTCGCTTGTCAGAACACATCCATGCAACTTGGGTTGAAGCTCATGAACCCAGTCTCTGGAAAGCAGATTAAGCGGGTGCGGAACTACATGTACAGATGTCACGCATGCTTCCACATGTCGCCCATGCTAAAGTCAGGTGTGCGCAAGCATTTCTGCCCCAAGTGTGGAGGAGACACTTTGCTCAGATGTGCCGTTTCGGTGGACAAAGCTACGGGAAAAGTCACGCCTCATTTGAAGGCCAACTTCCAGTGGATCACTAAGGGCCAAGTGTACTCTGTTGCATCCCCACTTAGTAAGAACACCAAGAAACAGCAGGGCAAAGCTGGGTACCAACATAATAAGGAGAACAGGCATCACAAGCTACAGGACCCTGAGATTTTCCGGGAGGACCAGAAAGAGTATACGCAGGCCTTAAAGGAAAGTGCCTACCACAGAAGAAAAAGTGAGAAGATGCTTGAGGAGTGGATTGGCGGAGGAAGTGCTGACAATATCATCTCTCCATTTGGTTCTTCACACAGATCTTCGGATGTTAGGGTAGGTCGAGGCCGCAACGCGAACGCTGTCAAGGGAAAGAAGAAGAGATGAGATCTGCGCTGATATAAATGTAATAGAGATTAGTGGACAGAAACCGTAGACAAAAATTAGACAAGAGTCCAAATGAAAAGAAAAAGAAATAATAAATAGAATAGACAATTAAAAAGAATAGAAATAAATTGAAAAAAATATTTGAAACAAAAAAATTTACTTCCCCTGGTAGGAAATCTCTACACCATAAAAAGAGCAGCCAATGCTCTGTCGCTGCGAACATGTACCTGCCACTACTGTCTTACTAAGTGTTGTCACCTTTGCCAGGACTGTCTACTATATTTAGCCGCGCGCACATACAATGCTGCGGTATCTAGCGTACTACTTCAATCGCCAATTCTCTTTTGTTACTGTCACCACAGCTCTTCACTAGTTGTTAGGGCTGCATCCACTCGTGAGACGACCAGAACGAAAAAAAATATTATAACAACCAGAACTATCTCCTCACCCACAAATTTATCCAAAAGCCTCATATTGCGTCACAAAGCCTTAGACCTTGCTACTCAAAATTCATGAGCTCAGCACAAGCAGCTGCCACGGCGGCTTTTAAGGGGAACAAGTCCTCTATTGAGAAGAACACAAATGCTAAGCCAAATCTTCGACTACCGCGTGAGGCTATGGTACCTAAGCCAGCATCTCAAAACACAAAACTTCCATCATCAGTGCCGTTGGCTTCTCCCCAACCACCAACAACAGCCAAATCATTACCACGACCCAGTACTACTAACGACGCCGACCACGAAGAAAATATGCATCTTCGTTCAGATACACAAGACTATTTTAGCTACAGAAAGAGTGGCTCCAAAGATGGCTCCAAAACTGGTCGTTGCAAGGTGCCTACAAATACCCGGCCTCAGGATATGCTAGACTCTGTACGACAATCGATCATGTCCAAATCTAAGACCAACACATCCAAAGAATCGTACGCCAAGAACCAGGCGGCCATCAATGAGTTCCGCAATACCGTGGACTCGAAAAGAGTTTCCACTCCCACTCCAGGAGAATCGCCCTGTCAAAGTACTCACTCTGCATTACATTTGGGAGATCGAAGACTCCATTCTTCATCCTCATTGATCCTGAACTCCAGCAATACCACCTCCGATCCAGGCTACGCTTCTCATAGTAACTTGTCTCATTCATCATTCGGGTCCGCATTATCAGAAAACGATGCTCTGGACCACAGTATACCAAACCTCACCGTCACCCTACATAACAACAGCAGCGACGAGAGACTCCGAACACACAGCTCCAGAGCCATTGCACCCATTCCTATTCCCCCGTCTCCAAATGCCAGGGCTCGAGAAATGGCCGTTATCAACGACAGTATGCCGCATCTATCACTACTGCACGCGGCCTCGAGTTCTGATGCGTTGATGGATTCCAACATTCCAATAGTGAAACCAGGACGCAAACCTCCTCCATCTGGTTTGGATACGCCAGCTTCACGCCTACCGGCCCCTCGAGGTAGCTCAGAAAGTGATCGAATTAGATCTCCCACGAGCGATACTGACGACAGCACGGGGCTCAGCTTCCCACTATTTCCGGAATTATCTATGAAGCAGGGCCGTCGAAATATCTTCAAGAAAAAGAAAAAGGCCGATTCCAAAGGCGTGGTGTACGATCCATCATCAACCCATAATGATGACGCCGAAAATGATCTAGTACCAAGCAGCAGCCACAACCCTGTCAACACACAGCATGTTAAACTCAAGACAACTATGCGGAAGATGAGTAAGAGAAAAGAACGCAAGACTTTATTCAATGAAGACAAACCCTGGAAAAATCAGAAGGATTTGGAGGTGATCTCAGAGCTGCAAAGAAAGCGCTACGAGGGTTTATGGGTTAGCAACAAGGGCTTGTACATGGATCACGTGGTGACCAAGTTAGTGGGAGTGGATTACTCGGGGCATGAAACTCCCAAAGGGGAAGGGGACTCTCGCTTCAGCGAAAAAGATATTATCGAGAGGGCAGCCAAGCTATCATCCCAAGCGCTCACCGAAACAGATCAGCCGAACTTAGCGGCGCTACATGGATTGAAAGATGCTACACCAAATGAGTTGATTCACGGAGCAGTGGTGAAGAGACTCTGGTGCAGGAGTAAGCTACCACTCGAGACATTGGAGGCTATATGGAACCTCGTTGATTACAGGAACGATGGAACGTTGAACAAGTCTGAATTCATCGTGGGGATGTGGTGCGTGGACCAGTGTCTATTTGGTCGAAAACTCCCCAAAGTCGTCAGCAAACTGGTGTGGGCCAGTTTGGGAAGTCTCGGTGTAAATGTCACTATCAAAAAGAAGCGCCGTTAGTGTGCAGTCCGCGGATGCGTTCATTGTGCAGTTATCCATTTTGTTGGTGATTGCGATACAGGACTAAACTAACTTTATACCTTGGCCCATAACAAACTTTATTATAGCCCTGCGTTTAAAAGGCCGACAAATACATAAGGAAATTAATAGATTTATAGTCCTGGCTTAAGCGACTATTATTACCTGCCCACTGCGCCCAGACCTCCTGATAGCTGGCCGAGACCTAACTCGAACCACTCAAGGCACCAGGATTTCACCAGCTACCCGCCATGAATTTGCTGGACATGTTATCCACAGATGCGACTGTGTATCAAACTGATGACGCAGTCAATTCTTTCTACAACGATGTGTTGCCCCCGCTGCCCCAGGTCTTTGGCCGACCAACGATATACCATTTTCCCACCACCTTTTCGGGTCTCCAGGCCGATTTGTCCGAGGCCGTGGTGCAAATGTTCTCCTCGAGCCTTAGAAATCGCCTCTCGTCCCATGCACAAAGAGCCAGAATCAGCAATCTTTTAGAACCTTCGGAGAGCATGCTAAATGGCGAAGTCAACGGTCATTCGCATGACGACACGACTGCTTGCTCGCTCATGTTTAACCTGCTTTCGACGATAAGTATGCATCCCTCCCTTTTGGTTGACCACTTCATCCCCAAGGGCTTGCTACTTCTGTCCACTAAGGCCTCGTTGTCCAGCCAATCAGGAAAGTTATTGCTCGCAGACAAACTCATCAATATGATTTCCGAGAAATTCGATGTTTCGTCACCGGCCAAAGACTTCAACTTATTGGTGGTGGCCAAGAGCATCAAGGAGTTAGAGCTTGTGGAAGGCCTTGTGATTGGCAAGAAGCTCCGATACAAAAACGTTAGCACCGGCAAAAGTCTCTATGAAGAGGATCATCCTCAGAATAGAACCGTGAAAGAGGAGCTTCCTGAGGACGAAACTGGCAACGATCCTATTCGGAAGCGTCGCGAGAGAAACCGACAGAAGACTGACCAGAAAGACGAGACTGAGTTCCAGTTAAAACTCATCACCAGCAGCCACTTGTGCCTGTCGTACTCAACAGATGTGCAATTTGACTTGATCATATCGTTTGATGCAGAAATTGATACTTCTGCCCCCAGCTTGGATCTCCTTCGGTCAAAGTCCATGAACCACCTTGTACCGATCATTATCCCAGTTCCTGTTTATTCCATCGAGCATATCATGGCGTTGGTGCCTAAACCAGAGGTGGACTTGGGAGGCTTGTCGTCCGAAGCTGAGGCCAAATGGCAAATGCAGGTGTTAAGCATTTTTGTCACCAATCGGCAAAAACTCTTTGAGGACAATGCAAAGGGCTCGTTGGGCGAGTACTATGCCAAAAACGAGGACGACATCACAAACTGGCTCATGAATTGGCAGACTCGGGATCCACCACCACTGTTGAAAACGCTCAGCGACTTTTCAAAGGAAGTAGAGCTTGATAGCTCCCGTGAAACATTAGAGAAAAAATTGGCAGATAATCACTTGGTTGCACTCGGGAAGTTATTCAAGGAAATCGATAGCCGTTGGCAACAAATCAGTCCTCAAACGTTTGAAAACGGATATGGAATCGATTATGCCACTTCGAGAAAAAACTTGGCCAAATTTGTGGCTTTAAGAAAGAACCAGGTGGAGTTGCTAATACAAAAAGGCACGCATGAAGTCCTCCCTCGGTTACGGGAAAGAGAATCTAGAAGACAAGAGGAGATCGATCATGATGAGGACCAAATAGGTGAGCAATATCGAAAGCTTAGAAAACTTAACGAAGAGGTGGCCATCGCAGACCGAAAGTTCAACCGGGTGGAAACAGAGCACAACAAGTTGTTGGAGCGGTGGAACGAAATGATGGCCAAATTACAGTACTTGGAAGAGACATTGACAAAAGACGAGGAGCAGTTTGACAAAATCACCCAGGATCAGCTCTCCACCATTAAACAATTACAAGAGGAACGCGATATTCTACAACAGGAAAAGGATACACTTGTCAAGGAAAGCGATGCCGTCAGAGAGGAGTACCAGGCCAAGTCCACCGAAGCAGTAAAGCAAACCACTTCACTACAAAAGACCAAAGAAAAAGAAACCAAACTCAGAAGAAAGTTGGAGGGTCCAGGCATGCAGCTTCTTCCATCCCTCACTAGAAGAGACGAACTCGCAGCATTTGAAAGCCAGATGGATCGGATTACCAAGGAAAATGGCTTCATCAAGCACATCTTCTCTCTGCAGTACGAGAAGATCATAAAAGAGCGCAGTACATTGTTGGAGTCCAGTGTACAAGGCGGCTCAAGCAGTCGTACGAATAACCGAATAAGCCGAGCCTCTACGCCGTTTTAGCCGCAACCAAAAACAACACATCCACAACCAGCAGCCTTACATAAATAAATGTGTCATTTATCTATTAAAAAAAACAAAAAAACTCTTGGCTCCACCAAAAGAGTTTTAGAATTTAAAATTTACAATTGTTGATTTACTCCATTTAAGTCAATATCCCAAAAACTTAAATACTTCGCTTGTATACAGGTCCACATGCAATTCACCGGCCGAGGCGATCAACTGCGAAATTACATACTTCTCTACTCCATCACAAGGATGACATACCACAATTTATTAGAGAACCCATTGTGGAAGCATCCGTCAGTTCCGCATAGTTGGGATGAATTGGTGCTCTTGGCCAAATCTGAGGCCATCCACTTCAATGCTGATGTAGTAGCATACTTTAACAATAACTACATCAACAGAGAACGTGGTTACTTTTGGCTTGTTCGGGATTTGGTCATTGTTTATGCTTTGTATTCGGCCATTCTTTACCCCGTGTTCCGCCCATTATTAGTTTATGGCCCAATGAAGGTTTTAGGCGAACTCTATGGATGTGCAGTCAAGAAGGTTTCTGACATTGCTATGACATTGCCGCCCATTAAGAAGAAGGTGGATTCGGAATTGCAAAAAACAGTGGCGCTGGTGGAGGCAGAAATAATCAAGAACGACGAATCTCTTCTCCAGTTCCCTGTTTTGCCAGAACAAGGTGTGGGCTCTGACCAGGTGCTTCATGAACTCAACTCCACCTCAGATACTCTTGCCCACAGCGATTGGCAGGCAGGAAAAGTATCGGGGGCAGTTTACCATGGAGGAGACTCGTTGCTTGCTTTACAACTGCAGGCTTACCAATTATACAGTGTAGCCAACCAGTTGCACCCAGACGTTTTCCCGGGCATCCGCAAGATGGAGGCCGAGGTTGTTGCCATGGTGCTTAACTTGTTTAACGGCCCCGAGCTGGCATGCGGTTCCACTACTTCAGGTGGTACAGAATCTTTATTGTTGGCTGGCTTGGCTGCCAGGGTCTATGGTTATAGACAGAAGGGTATAACTGCACCTGAGGTGATTGCTCCCATCACGGTGCATGCTGGAATCGAAAAGGCTTGCTACTACTTTAAAATGAAGCTTCACAAGGTGGAGGTCGACCCAGTCACCTACAAGGTAAATATCAACAAGATGCGCCGTTTGATCAATGGAAACACTGTTTTGTTAGTGGGGTCTGCACCCAACTACCCACACGGGATCATCGATGACATTGAAGAAATCTCCAAATTGGCAGTCAAACATAATATTCCTCTCCACGTGGATGCTTGTTTGGGCTCTTTTATTGTGACGTTCTTAGAGAGATCCAAGGTCCATGGAGACAAAAAAATCCCTTTGTTTGATTTCCGGGTGCCTGGAGTCACATCCATCTCCTGTGACACACACAAATATGGGTTTGCTCCAAAGGGATCGTCTATCATCATGTACAGAAACGCAGAGATAAGACAATGCCAATACTATGTCCAAAGCGATTGGACAGGTGGCATGTATGGCTCGCCCACTCTAGCTGGTTCTAGACCTGGTGCGCTCATGGCTGGATGCTGGGCAACACTTTTAAATATTGGAGCTTCGGGTTACGAAAAGTCTTGCTACGACATTGTGACGGTGATGAACACAGTCAAGCGGGCCATTAAGACGCAAGATTCACTCAAGGCCAACTTGGAAGTCCTTGGCGACCCCTTGGCATCCGTTGTGTCTTTCAAAGTTCGGGACACGAGCAAGCTCAACATCTACCAAATTGGTGATGCAATGTCTAAGAAAGGCTGGCACTTGGCCTCGTTGCAGAACCCTCCAGCACTACACTTTGCATTCACTCGTCTCTCCGTTTCCTCAGTCAACGTTTTGATTGCAGACTTGATCGATACAGTGGAGGACCAGATCAAAGCAGAGTCCATCCCAAAATCAGACACTGCTGCTTTGTATGGAGTTGCAGGAAGTGTATCCACAGCAGGTATTGCAGACCGAGTGATTGTCGCATTCCTAGATGCTCTCTACAAATTGTAGGAGCAGACGGTGAGAGGTGGACCCAAGCTAAAAACGCAGACCCTTGTCGATATTTTGATTATTTATATTTAACTGGAACCCTGCCACAGAACGTAAAATTATTTTACCTAGAGTTTTCAATCGTATTCCGAGATTTCTAGGTTAGACCGCTTGGATGCAAAAATCTGTGTCTTCTCACAGGATGCGACTTACTCGCACAGCAGGTGAACATTAAAACCATGGACCAAAATTAAGCACTTCCCTATACAAAACTCCAGCTCTCCCATCGACTCATAATAGACGATGATGTTCCTCCGACATCTCTTCATATACAGGCGAGCGTATTCCACCAAAATGGCCCAACCATCTCTTGGCAGCGCATTGTTCTCTGGCCAAAAGCTTCCGAAGAGTCTCCCTCTACTGCGTGGGGACCACACTCCTCATCCACTCTACACTTTGAACAAAGACCAGATCCTCCAACTCAAAAATAGACAACTCAAAGATTTGCTAAGCCTCCCCTACAAAGAGACAGGCAACTCCGATATCTTCTGCATGACTCTTCTTGACATAATACATGACAACATACTTGTGAAGCCCCAACAAGCGGGTCGTTTTCTACATGCAGTGCAAGGCACGGAGTATCAGGAAATGCTTTTTGATAGCTTGAAAGAATTCTATAAGAATGATCCACTACGGTGGTCCATAGTGGCTTTTATAGAGGACCCAACCGATCGCACTCACCGAAGGCTGGTGATAACCAACTTGGTTGAAATTCTCGCTGATTCCGACAAGTCCAGAG
Source organism: Metschnikowia matae var. maris (assembly GCA_002370695.1). NCBI lineage: Eukaryota > Fungi > Ascomycota > Pichiomycetes > Serinales > Metschnikowiaceae > Metschnikowia > Metschnikowia matae. The sequence continues at coordinate 83,641 of NKZH01001817.1, read as the reverse complement.
AAGAGGCTTCGCTCACGGCATTAAGCTACCTCAGAAGATTGGCTCTCACTGATGTGTATAATCCCAAGAGCTTCATATTGACATCGGAGCATGCGTACCGTCTCTACAATTCGCTCCCCGTGCATAGAAGAGAAGAATTGTTTGGCGTGATGGTACAAATTAATATGAGATTTGGAAGTGGTAGATTGTACAATGACATGAAGAATTACCTTCTCAAAGGTAATCAACTCCAAAGACTTGTGGCTCGTACGGGACTACTAGATGTCAAATGGCATGATATCGTCAAGATCGATTTCACAGAGAAGCACAAACAAAAGATGTTATCTTTCTATTCCATTGAGGACTTGATTCTTTTTGTCAAACATCAAAAGCGCAAACAAGACGTGGCTCTCGCCAACTTCTACCTTGAGTTGATGGTGTCTAAGTTCGAGATGATGGGTGATCCATCGCATCTACAACGCGTTCTTGAGGTCATGATTATACACTCAATGACATTTAAAGGGCCTCAGGAATGCGTAAAATTCCTCAAATATATTTTAGACTCACAACTCGAGCTCGGAAACTCCACTTTGATGAAAGTGCTTGTTGAACTCACTAACCAGGCATGCTACGACGAGGCGCTTTTGCTAGTGAATTATTTGCACACCGAAAATCTCAGTAATAACCAGAAATCCTACCTTGTTGGAGAAATCGTGAAAGTTATTAGTGGCAAGTTTGCAGATTACCCTAAAATCGCAATTGGATACTTTGCCTCTTTATTTGGTGAAAGAGGACTCCAGCTTCTACAAGAGCTCTCTGTTATCGATGTCATCTACGGACAAGTCAATACTGATGGACTGTTTGCATTCATAGACAAGGCAGATATTCACGAAGACTTACGAGACTCCAAACTCACTCATCGGAATCTCAGGGAAATATACTCCAACATGTTCCACAGTCTACCTCGAATCAAGAGCACTAGTCCAGTGTTGATAAAAAAGCTCTACGACTCATATAGAGACCAGGTTTTGAAATCGTCTTCGGATCAACTAAGTCTTTTTCATCCTGATAATATAGACGAGTCGATCATCGAGTTATTCATTGAGCACCTCTTAAGAGAGAAACCATACGATACAAACAACAAAAAGCTTCGAAGAGACACCTTCAGGTATGAGACGGCCAAGTCCATTGCGCAAGACTTTTTTGATATTGTGAAACTCAAGAGGGACTCAAAAAGTATTTATCTTCTTGAACTTTTAATCAATTCTAGCATGTTGCAGCACCATGATTTGAATTTCGCAATCAGCCTCATGAAATATGCAAGAGACTTGGAGATACCCCTCACCTTCAACCAGATCTATCCTTTCATCATGTTCCACTACTCTAAGGGAGAACCTGACCAAGCCTTTAAATGGTATTCCCTCTTGTTGCAGAGCGGTATCAAAAGCATTTCAATTGATGGAGACAAGTTGATTCGAATTGCAAAAGAGCTCGACTGGCCTGTTAAGGGTACTTATTTCCGCGAAAAGATCCGGGTCAAAAATAGAAGGGCCAGAACCGAAAGAGCAAAGCTTGAAGAGGAAACCGTGCTACAGAGCCGTGAAGGTGTAACGCAAGACATCAAAAAAGAAGGTGATTTTATACATGAATTGGGCTTGATTTTGAGCGAGGCTATCTATGCAAGAGACACCAAAAAAGGTTCCACCATTGAAGCCAAGATCAATGAACCCCAAATCTAGAGATCTCCTAATCAAAATTCTAGGGGCCACCAATTTAATTCACTATAGGTGCTGGGAGAGCTCGCGTGATTAAGCTGCTGGGATAAATTGTACATACTATGAGGGCAGACAAGCACCAAGTGCAAGGCACCGCGCCCAATGCCTACATCACAGGCACCACTATAGAACAATCTGCATCGAAACTACCAATAATATATTAGGACTATTGGTATTAAAGCGATTATCTTCTTTAAAGGCTAACTTTACATACGGTGTAGTTATAGCAGATGTGGCTTAGTAGACGAGATGCGGCTGTTTACAAATTAGCCCGATCGGGAATCTTATGAGATTACTGATACATATCACACAGTGAGCAGATGTGATGGAAAAACAAAAGCACCGTGAAGCGAGTTTCTACCCGATTAAAAAAAGAACATCCTGCGCTAGTCCCACATTCCGAGCCGGCCTGGCCATTGTCACTTACAGGCATATTATGCAAAACTGAGAGTCCATTATTCAAATGCAATATCAGTATACACAAGGGGACCAGGATTCCCCTTCCTTGCTACGTCGAATGCCAAATATCCACAGAACGAAAAGCACATTCGAAAACCCTGAAAGAGAATCGTGTGTGCCTCCCGAATCAACAAATAACGAACCGGCAAACTCATCCAACGATGACAGCTCTCAGACCTTAACCAATGGCTCTGACACAGAGCAGCAATTCGATAAGATCTCCACCAAAGTAAACGAGGCTATCAAGGATTTGAGTTTCATTTACTCGCAGATCGGGTATACGGAAGAAGAAACTGCAGAGAAGAAGTCGGAGATATTCCAGGTGATCAACGATACGGTGGCTTCCTTCAAGGACAGTCTTCAAAGAGAGAAGGAGAATATCGAAAACGAATGTGAATGGCTCAGGCAACAGATCCGTATTATATTGGCCATGCTTGATGATACTACAGGAGAGAAAACCCTTCGACAGTCCCATAGAGGCATAGTATTTGCTGACCAAGCTCTTCTTCGGGAAGGGTACCAAGAGGATATGTATCAAAAAATGCAACAGCAAGATGATCACATGATGCTTGATTTCGATACACTGATTCTGACTAATGGCACCACCCGGTGTGTGTTGCCCAATTTGGCTGGTCCAGAGTCTCGAGTACCCTCATTTACAGGTCGAGACAGAGGTGTTTCGGGCCAGAAGTATCCCTCGCTTGAAGTAACGAACGAGGATACTTCTATGCTGCAACTGTACGACTACCGGAACAACCCAAAGCTACTGAATCCATCACTACTACAATGTAAGACCAAACTCAACTCCATTTTCTTGGAGGTCCTCAAGGCTTTTGTTACCATTTTTAACAAGTTCAATGAGCTCAATCGCCTACTATGGGAGAACTTGGAATCAATCTACGATGAATCTCAATATCCATCTGCTCTGCTGATTTTATCATCTATTCCAGATAGAGCCACAGCAGAGGCGCACGCCAAACTTATTGACGATTTCTACCTAATACTCGAGAAGTTGAATTTGAACCGACGCAATTTCAGCCCTGATGCAAGCCTTGATGGACGAGGAAGGGCAGACGAAGAAAATGCTTTCATAATTTCGAGCCCTCGCAAGCAAAAGATGCCAGTGTCAGAGCCTTCACAGAACGTTTTCGATTATGAGCGAGACGAGTGGATGAACAGACTCCGGGAAACCAATTACAACATTGTGAGAATCATCCGGAACCTTAAGATCACCAAGTTGACCAATGAAGTTAATCAAACATTGAATAATGAGATTGCTCACACCGAGAGGGAACTTCAGCAGCGGACCAAAGACATGAAGCGCATCATCAAAGATTGTCTCACCACAATAAATGTTCTCTCGTTGAGCGAGAAGGACATTATATCTTTACAACGCATGCAAGACCAAAAGAGAGACTCGCAGTCTCCAAACGGTTCATGTGATGGGTTTTTCGACATCGAGACATTGAAATTCATTGAAACGAACCCTCGTGAGTTTGGCTTACTGGACCACCATTTAAATTTTATTACCAAACTATCAAATACTTTGGAAGCATTGAAAGAAGCTAAGCAAAAGAAATGGGACCACTATCACAAAGCGTGTCAAGCACTCTGGGAGAAGCTCCATGAGAATGAACAATTTGTACTGCAGTTTTTGGCTGTAAATTCCAACCTCACGGATGCAGCCATAATGAACCTCAAACTGGAACTCCAACGTTTACACATGAAGCGTTCTGAGTTCGTTGAGAATTTTATTATGGACTCCAGAAAGCAAATCCAAGAGTTACAATCCAAACTTCTCTTCTCGGAGTACCAATGCCGTCAATTCAAGTACTATGCTTATGATATAAACGAGGATGCTGCAGAGGACAAGGAAATGATCTTGAGTGAGCATGAGGCTGAGATTGAAAGGCTTACTGAGGAGTATCAAATGAAAGAACCCATTCTCTCTCTCTACTCGCAATTGAACGAGCTCACAGAAGACCAGAAGTTTCTCGTGGAATCGTCCAAGGATTCGTCTCGTTTGTTGAGCAAGAATTCCTGCAAGATTTTATTGAATGAAGAAAAGATTCGGAAAAAGATTGCTAGAAACTTGCCTCGCATTCTCACAAGTATTAAGCAGGAGATAGTTAGCTTCAACAACAAACAGCTTTCCGCCGGAAAGCGCACAATCAGTGTTGATGGCGAAGACTTATTTGAAAAGGTGCTCTTGATTGAATCTAACAGTGGTGCATTCGCAGGGAAGGGTTCCAGAGGAAAAGTACAACCTACAACCAAGAAACCCCCGGCCACTATGCGTTCCACATCACCAGCAAAGCGTCCTTTCGGTGCTAGCAGAAGCTCTTCTCCGATCAAAAGCTCTCATTCTCCTTCAAAGGTCACCAAGTTGAATAGCAGGCCATTACAGAGTCAAGTTCAAAGCAAAACGAGTACATCGAACTCAAATTATCGACCTGCTCTGATTTCGGGAGAAAGATCACCCACTAAATCTTCACTTCATTTGAAGTCAGTTGATTTGAAGTCTTCACTTGAAGTGAAGTCCTCGCTTAATATGGATTCTTCAAAGCTTTCTCCAATGGCTAAGCAAAGAGGCGCTAGAAATGGAGCACTCTCTCATGGATCTACACATTTAAGACCATTGCAATCACCATTGATGTTGGACGCTGACAGCATGAGAGATCACTACCAGAGTGTAGATAACGAGAGTGCTGGTAATACTTTATACTCCACTTGTTCCAAGACTTCACCTCTACGCAGCAAAAGCACCAACGACTCGTTCGGCAATATTTCGGCTGGGAATGCCAAATTCTATCTGGGTCCAGACTACTTGTTGGATAGTTCGGATGATGAGAATAAGGAAAACCCTCTAGCCAGGGCCCGAGACCAAAGGGCATCGGGATTTGATGCTCCAAGACTAAGCAGTGGTAGCTTTGCAAACTCCACCATCATTGGTGATGATTATCAGTCATGGCGGGAGGAGAGAATCAAGCAAATGAACCACGATGTGTGATTTGGTGTGAGTAGTGAACATACTAGGTTCACAGACTACTCTGTTCACAAGCTATAATGACGATGACTGTAACGACTATCCATAATGATGTATATTGTTCTATTAATACCCAACAACCCTGACTTTCTTGTCAGCCTTTTTGTTCTTCTTATGGTGCTTCTTGTTTCCCTTCTCTCCGGGCAGATTCTTGTGGAATGCCGAAGTGAACTTGCCCTGAACTTCGTTCATCTTGAAGAAATCTCTATCCAAATCCTCGGATGCACTCTCTAAAGCTGCTTGCTTACCACCGTAAAACCGACTCTGAGCGCCTTGTACATTACTAGAGCCTGGGTTCTTTTGGTTGGTCTCCTCGGAAACGTGCATGGAGAAATTGAGCTTGCTCAAATCTCTGGATAAATCGAAGTCTTCCTCGTTGAAGTTCTTGGCCTGGATGGCGGACCGAAGTTGCTGTTGTCTAGTTTCAGGCAAGTGGTGCAATGTGTAGATTTCTTTGTTGAATTCCCTTGCCTCTTCGATGGTGTGCATGTCATAGGTGCCATCTGCCAACTTCTTGGGAGGAGGATTGATGAAAAGCAACTTACCATTGACATAATCCTTCAAGATGTATCTGGAAGCTCTGGACTCATCTGCACTACCAAAACCCTGAGTCATGAAACCTCTGGCTCTGGCGTATGCATTCAAAAGCTCTCTAGCAGTTGGGTATTCACCATTACCTCCGTCTTCCTTGCTCTGGATCTTGATATGAATACCATAGACTGCCTCCAAGAAAAACTTGGGTATTCTCTGACACACCAAAGAAGTTGGAGGAATGTGCTCACGTAGCTGGTCAATGGGCAACACACCATTGCAGACCAACTCACCCTTGGAGTATGCGAAGTTAGGGAAGACCAAACCTGGACAATCGCACAAAACAACATCCGGCGTAAGGAAAATAGTTTGGAAATGCTTGGTCTTACCTGGAGTGGCAGACACAGACACTTTCTTAGAACCCACCAAGGCGTTGATGGTGGACGACTTACCTACATTAGGGTAGCCCACCAAACCGATCTGGAGCTTTCTGTCTGGGTATTCCTCCGATTGGGTGAATTTAGGGGCTTCTGACATGAATAAGTCCTCCAACTCCTCGATCTTTAAGATACGGATTTCCTCTTCCTCGTCTTCTTCCTTCTCATCAGTCTCTTCCGGCTGGTAAGAAGGATCTCTTGCACGTTGCTCTTCTTCCTCGAGCTCTTTCTCCAAAAGGGCATTTGCATTTGCAGCAGAGAAGAAGACATAGTTGATGTTCTTTTCTTTGAAGAAGTTGGCCCATGCTATACGCTGGCTTCTGGTAAGCAAATCAGCCTTGTTGACCAAAAGCAAGTTTCTCTTTTCACGGCCTTCTTCGGGTTTGCTCAAGCCTTTGACATAAGACTCCAAATCCACAGATCTGAAATCCAAAGGACTTCTGGCATCGACAATCTGAACAATAAGGTCACATCTCTCCACAACTCTCCACAACTGTCTCCACACCTCGATATTTCTCTCGAAAGGTGTCAACAACAAGTCGTTTGTTTCGGTCAATGCAGCCAATTCTCTTCTCCATTCCAAGAATGAAAGGTTTTCTTGCCTTTCAATTTGGAGCCTCAGCTGGTTCTTATTCCATTTAGGTCTCTTGGGAATAGTCAACTTGTTCTCAAACAACTGCTGCTTTCTCCTGATTTCCTGGACCTCTTCCTCAGTAAGCAAACCACTCTGGTTGACAAGCGAAGTGTTTCCCACCTTGATGATCTTAACATTCTGGCCTTTCTCTGCAGAAAAATCATGATCAGCTAATTCTGCAGTATTCAAAAACTCATCCAATGGGTTCTCCTGAGTGACAGACCGCAACTTGACCCAGCCAGCCTCTTTTTTGTCTGTGGTGAATCTCATCTCGCCATCGGGCAAGATATCCACTGCGTTCTCAAGACGTCTTTGGTTGGCGATGGACCTTCCCAAACCCACGGTGTTTTTGTTCTTGTGGTGGATGGGCTTGGGACCTTTGGGAGCCCTCCATTTTTTCTGTTCTGGGTGTAAAGCTCCTTTGTTTTCACTCATGGTTGGTGTGAGAAGAGGAGTATTACTAAGAGATGACCATGAAGACAGGCAGAAAAGTGCGACGCTAGGCAGGAACGGAAATGAGGCCCTCACATTAATCTGTCGTATAGACAAAAATCGCCTCCACCCCAGGGAATTGACATTTTTTAATCTTTCACAGATTTTTGGTGTTATTATAATTTAGACTTTTTTGATGACATACGAAAAGACATTTGCACACACGTGACTCACATGCACCACAAGGACTACTAAGACTACTAAAACTACTAAGGCTCTTCTTCTCAGACTCTACTAGGACACTCGAAAATGCTAGACTATTCTATTGAGACTACCATGACTACTAAGACAACCTAAATACCTAAACTACTCATAGTGTGGCCTAATAATACGTATTTGCTTATAGCAACTCATTAAGTAGAGTAATTATATATAGCCTGAAAGCTACCATTTAGATGTATTGGGACAACCACTTGAAACCATCAGCATAGCCCATTCTTCTGACCACAGAAATCATAAAGACTTCAATTGGTCTCACATTGTCAGGCAACTTGCCAACGTCCTTACCGGTAGTGCCAAACAAATTCAAAGCCGATTTCAAGAAGGTCTCGTTGACGGCGTGCTCGTCGTCGATTTTGTTACCCAAGATCAAAAATGGCACGTTGTTCAAGTCCTCTATTTGAAACAAGTTAGCCAACTCTTGCTTAGACTCCTCGAGTCTAGAAGGGTCGGCAGCATCCACCATGAACACGACACCATTGACGTCGGGGAAGTAATCCTTCCACAAACGACGGGCTTGCGAGTGGCCTCCCAAGTCGAAGGTGGTGAATCTCACGTTTCCAATCGCGAGCTCCTCGGATGTAGGGTGTAAAGTTGGCTGCAACGTGGCCAATCTGTCATTTTTCAACATGTGGAACAAGGTGGTCTTACCAGCGTTGTCCAATCCCAAGAATAACAACTTGGCATGCTTGTTCCATAAGCCTAAGGAAGCTAAGACGTCTTGAACTAAACGGTTAGTACTAAATCCATATTGTTGCAGAAGAACATAGCGCCTTCATTTTGAAGTTAGACCCGAAATTTTGTGCATACCCCAGTCAAAAATCCACATTGTATTTGATGTATTTGAAGCAGTAATGTAGACCCTCAATAGTCGGGATCAAAACTTGCCCACGTACACGTAGCTGGTGCACGGGTGCGGGCTCGCGTTCCTCGCCCGCTTACAGCAAAGTAACCACATGCATCCTCCACACCTCACATGCATGCCAGCAATGGACCTAGTGTATAGATTTATTCCAGTATTATTAGTATCTATATTATTTAAATCTGTATTTTATCATATGAGAATATCATTTTATTAGGGCTATAAAGTATAGTGTTATTTATAGTGTTATTTATAGTATTCCCTATAGTGTCGTGTGGCAGTGTATCTGATGTTATCTAAGTCTTATCTGGTAATGCTAAAGATCGTTTAGTAAGGTAAACTACTAGTAGTATTATCTTGATGCTATTTCTAGTAATCTATTTTCTAGCAATGTAGTCTATTCTATGGCGGAAACGTAAAAGTATCTGCATGGCCACGAAGGGCAGTGGTGTAATCTCTCAACAGGTCGTTTCTGGCTTTTTTAAGCAGTGCCGCAGCATTCCTCTTTCCGATTCTATCTTCGTCCCAAAAAATCGGCACAAGGCCCAGATTCTCAGTCTTGTTTTCGGTGATGATGGAAAACAATTCGTTGCAATATTCAAAATCACAATCTTTTAATGAGTGGAAATCCTTGCCACTTCCTTTAGTCGAAAGTTCTGCCTCGTAAGCTTTTTTTCTGTCCTCAAGTGATGGTAGCTGGATACGTCCCGAAAGCACTCGCGCAGCAACTGCAGCCTGCGACTCGCATAATGGTAAAGGCGTAATGAACTTGGGGAGTCCCAAAAACATAAGGCTGGGGTCCTGTACATTGAAGAGTTGCAAATAAAGGTCCTTGACCATGATACCATCCGTAAGGTCAGATTTATACTTTTGCAAAAAGGGTAAACTGTATAAGTAGCCCGTACAGTACATTATAATATCAATTCCCAGGATGATTGTTCCATCGGTTAGGAGCACTGTCTTATCACTGGCATTGTAATGTTTAACCTCTGCAGTGTACTTGATGTATTCGTTATTGGAGTCGGTGGGCGGGTCTCCCTTGGTGCTGACATAAATGAATTTGGCCGTGGCTCCAATTTGTGTGGCCATGTCGAGACCACTGGACGAATTACCAATGATCAACACTACTCTATCTTTATAAGGAGCCGCGTCCACGAAATACCTCGAGTGGGTCACTGATTGCGGGTACTTTTCGTTCCAGTCTTTAAGCCCGGACACGGGTGGAATAAACGGCACATCGCAGTGGCCATTGGAAACAACTATAGCGTCATAAGTGTCTTGTGAAACCTCTAGTGTATCGGTATCCTCATAGTGTAGGTTCCATTGGCTATCTGGCTTTTCTACACTCACCACATTTGTTTTGAGTCTAAAAGAGACAGACTCCGGAATTGTGGCCTTGTATCTGTCCAAATACTTGAGAACATCTATACGATCCCTGAAAGTATCTGTTGTGTGCCCAAAATCCAAGTTGCTATACTCCATTAGTTCGTCAATAAGGTTTGTCTCTAGGTTTTTATACATTGATGACATGTATCGGTTTTCGAAGCCACCTGATTTGGAGAGAATTTCAAGACCATTAGGGTTGACCGATGGAATCGGTGGTGATACTTTTGTCTTATCTCCATGGTAGTACCACACACCACCAATGCGGTCTCTTCTGTCGAAAACATCCACCGAGAAATGTGCTGGTTCCAAGGCCAATGCTTTTGCAGCTGCCAAGCCACCAGGCCCTGCGCCAATGACTGCAATCCTTTTCCGTACCGACATCAGAGGTGCTGATCAGCAGTGGTGCGTGTGCGCCGAAGCAGAGTGCGCCAGCAAGAGTCACCACAGTGGAGCCACTTTGGTGTGGCAGGACTCACGTGCTAACAGGCTATGATTCTACATTTTAAGAAAGACGGTCCATAGCCTTTTGTTTTTGTGGTTTTGTTTTGTTTTGTTTTGGTGATTTGCTTCAGACCTTACACTAAATTAGAAGAGGCGGAACACAGAGAAAATCAGATCATAGGATGAGCCATGCGGCAGAATATGGTTAAGGTGCGACCCCAATAGTCTGGACCAGATGCATTGTGACAGAGACGTTCCCCAGAGTACGATGCATGCAGGCGTGGAGTGAGGAACATTCCGAGGCTGCTTGCTCCCTGTACAACAGTAACGTGCTACACACACTTTGAAAATTGTTTTTGACCTAGCCAACATATATATTGTTTGTTTGGCCCAAACTGTTACACAAGCAGCAAATCTTATTCAAAAAAGAAAATATTCTAGTTAATCATACTCAACTTAGTTAATCTTAACCAGAAGCCAATCTAAGCCCAAAGCCAGTCCCAAGTCAAAAGCCAAGTTTAGCCTATTTTTTCCACAACCGCTTTTCCTTCTACTGAGTCATAACTCTCGCCATGTCGGATGCAGACGCCAGCATCAAGTCCATTTTTAGTGGATATACTGGTGGAGAAAGAGAACCTGGAGATGGTTTCGCCGTACCCCGGTCACCTGGTCAGAACCAGGCCACTTTGGAACACGAAAAAGCTCCTGGGATATCTTCTCAACTAGATGGCAGGCGGACACATGGCTCCCCGAATCCTAATTTGGGCACACGGCCTTTCTACCCGGCATCCAACTCTAGGATGTTTTCTGAGAACAGTTCTAGAATAATCTCAGACAGTAATCCTAGGATAGTCTCTGAGAGCAGTAGCATTCTGCTGCGCACCAGCCCACGGCCAACAGGCGATGCTAGACTCCATCCAGGGGTCAACGACTTCTATGACGGGAAAAACAATAGCACAAATATTTCGCTTATTTCTACTTCAAGTGAATACCAGCATGGAATTATGTCTGACTACTCTGAAAGCGAAGTACAAGAGGGGTATCTGAACGACCCTCATTCCCGGCCCTTATCGCGCAATTCAGTGACTTCATGCTTATCCACTACGGCCACCAAGGACGGAGTTGAAGGTAAGCGGATTTCAAAGCCCCAAATCAAACTCTTCGATAACAAATTCCTCTCGCTCCAGAGCGCGGTACTGTCTCCAGGACAGGGAGGCCCCAGTATGTCTCCTTCAGAAACGCACTCGAAGCTTCGGACTGAGTTGGATTCCATGGCACTCCCCCCAATCAGCCTATCGGAGAAAATGGAGATGATGAACGATGCTGCTGCTGCAAGCAGTAATGGACAAGCTAATTAGTAGCAATCTAAATTTTATGGAAATAATGAGTAACGCTTTTAAATTTAAAGGAGAGCAAAAAAAAGTAATAGCTTATTATTTACAAGACACAGTTAGTATAAATGTATGGACTAGCACTCTTACTCTAGTCCAAGCACTTAGTATACCGTAGGATTGTAGTATTGGTTTCGCACTGAAAAATACCACTGGCAATTTCTCATCGTTCACCAGGCCTCATGTTGAAATCCCGCCAAATCTCAAGGCTATCTGGAAAGGTGGTTCTTCCAAGAAGGACTTATGCAGAGCAAGCTAAAGAATTCTACACCAAGTTGAACGATACAAAGGACCCTGGCAGAAACCAGTTCTTTCAGTACACCTGGGGTTCATGGATGAACAATGATGCCGTGGAGAAGGCACGCAGGGAAACCCGGTTTTCCATTGAAAATGCCGCCAAATTCGTGAAAGACTTGCAGGTGAAAGATTCCAAGATTCTCAAGCCTCAGTGCTTGACCAATGGTGTCACCATCTTGCCCCATAACTGGACCAAAGATATCATTGGAGAGAGCCAATTCGAAATCAAGTCCATCGCTAGTATCCATGAAGGAAAGCACCATAGAATCTACAAGATTATTCTTTTAAATGGAAAGGAATTGGTCTTGAGAATCCCTTACAAGCTTGAGTCTGACTTTGCTATTGATGGTAAGATCAAGAGTGAAGTGGCTACATTGGACTTTTTGTCCTTGAAGTTAAATGCCAACGTACCAAAGGTTGTGGCCTATGGAACTTCCAGAGCTAATCTCTTGCAGACTCCATTTATTTTAATGGAACATATCGAGGGTGACTTATTAATGAAGCAATGGGACCCTATGCTGCCTGATTCCGAAGAGAACAAGGAGAAACTCAATCTGGTGATCAAACCTATCATGGATTTCACCAGTAATGCTCTTCTGATCACCTTCAACAAATTCGGGTCTCTTTACTTTCTTGATGATGTTGATGCTAACAACCAGAGAGTGAAGCCTTACGATGGAGAAACAAATGAGGATTTTGTTGACCGGTGGAGAATCGGCCCCAGCGTTGAACGTGCTTTCTCGAAAAACAAGAGCCACTTGTCTGCAAGGCAGATCAACGAGCACAATGGACCTTGGGATGCCGACAAGCCTCTCGATATGATTGAAGATTTGGCCAACGTCCAATTGGATGCGGTCAAGGAACGTTTGGCGTTGGCAGAGGCCGGCACAAGCAGCAAACTTGAAGATAAAGATGGATTGAAGAGCCAGGTTGAAGCATTTGAGCACTTGAAAGCAATGTCTCAAAAGCTCTTGAATCCTTCTTCATCTGCTATCATGAACGTTGCTGAGACCTTTACACCTAAGCTTTTCTTCCCAGACTTGGACCCTTTGAATGTGATTGTTCGTGATGGAACACCATACTTCGTTGATTTTGAACATACTTCTATCAAGCCATTCATTCTTGCTAGCTACCCATCTTTTGTCGCATACCAAGGAGCCAAGGTCTACAACTTGGAGGAGGATATCCCAGGGTATGCTGAAATGGACGATGTTGAAAAACATCAATACCAATTCATGTATTACAAGACAAGAAACGAAAGATTATGGGAACACGCACTCAATGAAAAGAGACATGATTTGATTGCAGTCGCTTCTCCACATATTAAGGTGTTGAAAGCTCCTTACACACAGGCATTGGAGTGCAAGAATGACAAGGACTACTTGTTTGTTGAAAACTCTATCGTGCAATTGCAAGCCATGTGGAATGTTTATGTTGCCAATGGCCTTGTGAACACTAGCGAAACGAAGTTCCCTATTGAATACACTCAAGAGATATTGGACAAGCATCAACTCACTTTGGAAGACTACCAGACCCAAATTATGTCCACGCCTTTTGCTGCCACCGGTGGTTGGGTTCCCCAGGATATGTTTGCCGTCTTGAAGGAGCAAGGAATCTTAGCCGACGATGGAAATGGAAACTTCAAGATCGAGAAGGAGGAAGTATTGAAGGACTTGCCGCAAGCCCAGGGCGAGAAGAAGTGAAGGCGCCACGAAATGTATATATATAGTCGGCACCGTATGCAAATAGATTGATATTCCCTTTGGGGAGCTAGTTGGCGTCTAAAGGTATCGCTTGGCTAAGGTCTTCACTCTATGATCAAAGTCGGGAGACACCAAGGGATCATTCACCGAGTAAAAGGGGTTGAGCAGAGCCTTCACGTACAAGTCAAAGACTTCATAAAAGAAGTTTTTCACGGAGATCTCATCCAACTTCGAAGACACCAGCGACATCATGGACTCCAAAGGGTGACCTGAGGTTGTGGAAGAGTCCGAGCACAAAACGAACTTGATATTGCCCTGAGTTACGAAAGCATTGACCAGAATACCGTAGAAATTGTCTATTCTACCCAAGTTGAAATTGTTGTTCTGCCATTGAGTGTCATCAACTATATCTAGCGAGGCGTTGCTTATGAAGGGTAATAGCTCCTTCACTTTGGGCGAGAAATGGGGTTCGCCTGGCGCAGACCCCGAGGCCGTATTCTTGAATGATGAGAACTCCAATTCATATAAAGGATTGTCTCTGGTGCCAATTATGGTGAAGTAGAATGAGGACATGATGGTGTACGACCTATGTTTCCATTGAGAAGTGCGACACCTTAGCAGGTACAGCCCCGAGTCAAATCTAAAAACAAGGAATTTGGGGAAAAAAACTTGGGCCTTATAGTCTAACAATTTTGTTTAAGCTTGCAATGCAACATAGAAAAAGTTTTATTGTTTGTGTGATTTTTAAAAGCTTCAAGTGGTCTCATGACTGTAACACCCGAATTCCCTGACCTGAGTATCAAATGAGTGAAATTATAAATGTAAGCACCAACCAAAAGAAACTTGAAGACTATAAAAAATGTCTAGATCTCAAATTCGTAGAAATTTGATCAATATTCATTGCTATTTCCTTTGATTTGAAACCCAGGCTCTTGTTTAGACAAATATTGCATTATCCTGCACATAGTCCGATTTGTTTTTAATTCCGTCACTCACGATATCAGGCACCATTACTCAAGCATCAAGAGTAGGTAAGCTTTGGCGTCACAATCTTTACTGAAAGACAAACTTTCACCAATCCAACTTAACCCACATCTATACCTTTCCTTCACCTCCAACAGAAATTTTGACACGTTGTCCATCTTTGAAATGACCTTAAAGAGCCCTCCCACTCACGGCGTGTACCATCACCGGGCACCAAGTCAAGATCAGAAACGGCCCAACATTCTCCTTTCCTCAGACATTCCCTACAAAATCTCACGATGTGTCTCAGATCTTAGACTATATTTGGACGCGTCCTCAAGCGGGCTTGAGGATCTTTCTAAGTTCATTAAGTTCTTCGACTTGACGCTCGAGTTGAACTCCGTTATACTCCGTAATGTCAACATCACCATTTCGAAACTATTGAGCAGAAACCAGATATATGTTGCCCGATCCAAGAAAGCACGTGATTGCTCTCTCATATATGAGGGGAGCTTCAAGTTCCCAGAGGTATGGCAATCGGTGCTAGCCATGCGTAACCGGGAAGAAATTTTTGTTGTGAACTCCAGGTTGGATATCGAGACTTTCACCGTGGATTTGAGTCCACCTCATGAAGTTTGCTTGCATTTTAAAGACAACGAAGACTTTTCATCCCTTCTCGCTTATGACCAGGACTTATTAGAACATTTGAAGGCTTATATCAGCCAACGCCTACTAGTGGAACTAAAGCATGAGGTGGAGCCAGCCATTTACTCTCCCAACGAAACACAACCACCACAGCAGTCTCCTACAGCAGATCTTGTTGAAGTCTTCAATGACCTTCTACTCGATACTCGTGGAAACATGTCGGAGTTTGCGAATCGTTCTCTTGATGGCATTGATACTTCGTTTGAAAAGCAGTTGGTACCCATGGAGAATGATGAATACAACTATTCCTTTGAAGATTTACGGATTCTACAGTCGGATGATAGCGGAAAATGTACCATTGATGACGAATCTGAATTGAACTCGCCATCGATAGATACAGAATGCCTTTTGCCAACGGATCTCGTTGACAACTATACTTTCAATCATGAATCTGGCAATGAAAGGAATCACATTACTCATGTCTCTTCTGATGAAGGTACTGTTCGTCCTGACGATGACTCCAATCAGCTACAGTCACCAGTTCATATCGAGAGAAATGAAAAGCATGAAGTCAAAGAGGATAAATTTGTTTCCGAAATCGAAAACTTGAGACACAATTTCCCCAAATTCGATAGCGACAACTCGCTCTCTCAAAATCTAAAAGCAGATGAACCTTTTGACATAAACAAGGCCCCAGATTGCGACGGCTACGTGGATGATATCCAACTTTCACCCAAAAAATCGGAAGTGACATCAATATACGGCTCGCCTCAAAAAGGTTCACCTCAAAAGGGCTCACCCGAAAAAATTCCGAAACAAAGTTCTTTCTCGTTCATTGATCATGACGATGTGCATGGATTACACTACGCTTTTAAAGGCTCGTCAGTCCCCGAATACATTAAAGAGAACAAGAAGCTCAAGTTCATCAAAATCGGTAAGGTCCAAAAATTCGTCAACATGTTCGAAGAGAAAACAGAGCCAATCAGCAATAGCTCAAGTAGGATTGGCACTAGGCCCAGCAGTCCAATTAGAGAACTGCACTAGATCAAAGACATTTATTAGGAATGATATCATATATCATACAAAATCACCGTAGGTCCATCGTTCACACCTTCTCGAAGCTGGCAATCTTATCTATCAAGAGGTTGAATTTATCACGAGTCTCTCGGAGCTCCTCTTCCTCAGCCTTCTCATCAACCTCTCCAGAGGTCACTTTCATGGACCCCAAACACCAAGTCTCCCGGAGACCTCGAGTAATGGTTAGGAGATCTTTGCAGAGACGGATAATAGAAATAGCATCTGACTCTAGCGTAACGGTTTCCACAGCTAGTAGTTCTCTAGACTTGTCTTGAATAATGGCCTTGTCGAACATTTCCTGAAACCGTTCGAGAATCTGGTATATGGTGGAATCAATTTTTTCTTAAAGTTAGCGGCGAGTAAAATTAATAAGAAGTGATAAACATACTAAGTAGCGTTAGAGACTTGGGCTGCATTGTGGATCGAAAGTGTGAATGTATATTAGACTTAACTTGAGTTAAGTTGTTTACTTGCCTGCACCGCGCACCATTCGCGGTGGTAGTATGGATGCGCCAGTCGCTTGCAACCATTAGCAAAAGAAAAACGAAATCATTTTCCAAAGCATCCTGAAAATACTGGTAAAGAACTTCAAGATTGTCACGATTATCCATGTGATATGTAGCACTATCACTATTAAATTTTCCAATGCAAGATAGAAAAATCGGTAGTTGCCTGCTATTGGTAGAGGCAAATTCTCTTTTTCAGCCAATGAAGTGGATATTAGGCTTCCGAACAAAGACTGATTGACTTTATCAATGCGCTTGCTAGACTTCCGTAACTCCATCATGAGCGATGTATTAAGTTCACCGTAGAGTCTGTCTGTTGCAGTCAACAAGTTATCAGTCTTGGTGGCACATTCTTCATTAGCGATTCTGAGGATGCTTCTGATTTCATCTTGGAAAGCTTTATGGAGCAGCTGACGAGCCGGAAGCAAAGAGTAGTTCACGTCAGAAATTTTGTACTTCAAAGTGTTCAAGTCGTCTTCCACGATGCGGTTCACTTTGGACTCCACCCTAGTTAAAATGGCTGGGTGAACAACACTCATGTAGTAAGTGTCTAAGAAAGTAAGCAGCTCTAGATACTTGGTCTTATCACAAATACCCGTGAGTACCCTTTCGTCTGCATCACAAACTGTAGCTTGTGGGGTGGTGACAACTTCGCTAGGTTCGTCGCCGTGTTCCAATTCAACCACAGACGATTTCTCCTGATGCCCAGAGTTGAAGTTCACATCGTTAATCGAAAACAGTTGCTCTGGATCGGCGTTTTCAAGAGACTTCATTGTAGTAACCTTGTTGCTATTCGAGCGGGAGTGGTATGAATTATTATTGTCGTGACCAACCACGATGAGTGGAGGACGAGCCTTAGGGGTTTTTCCATCTTCCGAGGAATGTGATCTTGACGAGCTTCTTCTTGGATCAGACACGTAATCTGAACTCTTTGAAATCTCGAATTGATGGCGATCGGTAGATTGGCCAACGCTTGGCCTGTAGAAATGACCCATCTTGAACTTAGATAAAGTATCGCTGGAGGAAGCGAGCTGGCCAAAAGAAAGATCAAGCCCATCGGAATCGGAGTTGGAGTTGTATGAACTTGCATAGAACCTCTTAGCTCGTTCTTTGAGTGACTTCCGCTTGTGCTTCTTTGTTTCTGCCTTCATAGAAACCTGCAGTAAAGGCTTATCTAGCCATTCCCCAGAGACATCAGAATTTGCCCATAACTTATCGTGCAATCTATGTCCTTCTTTTTCTTCTTTTGAGACTCTTGGAAACCATAGCTCTCCCTGAGCATTTCGGAGTTCATACCAGTACATTTTCCGCCATGCCATATCAAAGGTTAGCTCGTCCAGGTCAATCCCCCAAAGTAGTTTCCAGCGGGTTTTTCCGGGAGAATTATGAGATGAGAATGCATCACAAGGCAACGGAGGCATTTTGTTGTTATGGTTGGGCTGGTGATGGAGATTCTGCCTCACAATGCGGTTTCGAATGACTTGAAGTGGATTATAAACACCATCAATCCCCAGATGAAAATTCGAGTCCCCACCATGAATTTCAAGAGATCGCTCAATCCACAAATACTTCAAATCAAAGCAGAATTTTACCATTTCTGCCCTCTCTTGTGTAGCTCGTGAAACATGGATCCGCGCTCTGTCCAGCAGATTAGCGCCTTTGGAGGACTCCTTTGACTTTAGGGGGTCAATAATGTTATACTTCGAATTGTAGGCCTTGGAAGAATTTAGAAATATTGTGGCCAAATGCAGGCTTTGACTCTTGGATGCTTCTTGGATATCCACGCTAGGTTGGGAAACACAGACATCAGGCAAGTCTAGGTCGAACAGAAAGCCCGGATCAGGCGCTTTGGTTCTAGCAACAATTTTTTCTGATTTATGCAATTTGTTAGAGTCTCTAAAAGGCCTTATCTTCGAGTTGCTGTCCCGACGCTGGCCCTTCGGCGCCAAGGACGAGATTCGAAGCAGTAGAAGAGGGCCTGGGTCGGCAGTGTCCATGTTTTCCAAGTCATTTTCTTCTCGATGGTATACTGGCTGGTTGGTGCCTATCACAGCCATCACCCTAAAGTGTTAGGTGTGCTGTTGGATATTGGTGCCTGGCTTAGAAGAGTAATGGAGCTATCGGTTGCGTACGAGGCTGAAATATGCGCGGCAGGAATAATGGCGATGCAGGCGGAGAATGTATAAATAGTAATAAGCACTTGGAACCAAATACTACCCGGGATGTTAATTCATGGGATAAATTAAGGTTTTGGTTGTGTGAAGGATATTCAGCTCTGACTCTTTCTGGATGGATTTACCCTTCCGGATTAGGCAGGGCAAACTCGTACACTGTGCAAGAGCGCGCTCGTTCTGGTGGTGGTGCCTTCAGCGCCACGGTGCGCTTAAGTAACATAGTGTGCCTACGTATCTCCTCACCCTTACTGAACCCCACATTCTCATCTAAAATGGAAGTTCCTTACGCCAAGAATGAGCAGCATTTTGATACTTTCATTGAACTGAATCGCTACCTCGTGGCTTACTTCACCGCAACTTGGTGTGGACCCTGCGAGGCCATCAGACCTGTGATTGATGAAATCTACAATAATGCCCATTACAAAAAGATCCAAATTGTGAAAATCGACATAGACTCCAATCAAAAGCTTGCCAAAAGGCTCGAAATCAATTCGGTGCCTACATTTATCTTTTACGAGGAGGGTGTGGAATCACATAGGATACGTGGGGTGTCAAATGAGATCAAGTTTAAGATCGACGAGCTCAATGCGAAGGCTACGACTGATCCAGAACTGAAAGAACGTGCTAATTCGAATGCTAATCCTTCTTTGGATCCCACCAATTATGAGGAATTGAAGGATTTGATCCCTAAGGGCTTTGAAGTGCTTAATTCGACTATTCACACCGGTGAAACCATTGCTTTAAATGTAATGCCACATAAAGAGGGAGGTAGTGTTAAAGATGTTTTTGACATGAAGGCCCAAGATGGTGGAATATACTCTGATGCAGACTCGCAGGCCTTGTTCTTCATTCCTCTCAACAACATATCCAAGGTGTATTCCATATTGATCAAAACCATTGAGCCCAAAGATGTTAAGAAGTCAGACTTAGCTGAGTTGGTATTAAACGAAGAGTGCCAGAAGCCTAATCTGATCAAGATATGGTCCAACAAGCCCTCAATCTTATCGTTTGAAGATACTCTGGTCTTGGATGCGCCTCATATGCAATCACTTGACTCTTCCGGCGACTCTGAGTGGCTCGAAATCAAGCTTAAATACGTGAGGTTCCAAAACGTACAGAATTTAAATATTCTAATTGATGGCGAGGATGAAGATTTCCATACTCTTATCGAGAGAATCGTTATCGTTGGAGTCAGTGGGGAGAATAAGGAGCAAGGCTCTATTCACCAAGGGGAAGATTAGTACATAGTCTTGTTTATAATTTAATTCATCCCGTACAGGAAAAATTCGGAACTTCCTATACTGTTTCTCCAGGCGTGTATACTGCTTGTACCCTCCTAACGACCGCGGAAGCGACGGCAGCTGGTTATTTCACTGTCAAAGGGCAATCGAAGGCATCACGTGACCGCATTCCTGCAAATAACGCCACCCCAAGCCCAACTTGAGCGGCCCGCCATTCACTTATTTCCCCATCACCTATCGGCTGCACAATATCCAACCATGGTGTCCCGATCTCTATACCGAGGTCTTCCGATTCGCTCAATGCTTTTGGGTTTGAGATATCGCCAAGCTCCAACTCAGGTTCCTCTTGCCATTATACTGGGTTATAGAAAATCCACCATCTTTGCTAGAGGTCAATCTACCAAGATTGAGACCAAACCAAAAGAGGAAATTCCAAAGGAGTTGGCCCCATCTCAGATTGTGAAGAGTACTGAGGTGGAGAAGACAGAAAAGGCCGGTAGTGAAAAGGCCCCAGCAGATGGTGCTCAGAAAAAATCTTTATGGGATAAAGTGAAGCATGAAGTGGCCCATTACTGGAGCGGGACCAAGTTGTTGGGCTACGAAATAAAAGTGTCAACCAAGCTTTTATTCAAGATGGCTTCTGGTTATGGACTTTCCAGAAGAGAAAACAACCAGTTGCAAAGAACAATTGTGGATGTTGCTAGGTTGATTCCCTTCTCCATGTTTATTCTTGTGCCATTTGCAGAGTTGTTGTTGCCTGTTGCTTTGAAGATTTTCCCTAACTTGTTACCATCCACCTATGAGTCATCATCTGACATCAAGAAAAAGAGAGCCAGATTGGCAAAGACTCGTGCTAACACCTCAGAGTTCATCAAGAAGACCTTGGAACAAGGTGGTCTCAAGTTGTCTAAGAATGTATCTGAGAAGGAAAGAGAAGCTTTTGTTTCGTTTTTCGATATTATTTCCCTTGGAAAGACCCCTACCAAGGACCATTTAACCAAGGTGGCAAGAATGTTCAAGAATGACCAGGTCTTGGATAACTTGTCAAGAAACCAATTGGTTGCTATGACAAAGTACATGTCTCTCAGACCTTACGGTACGGACTCTATTTTGCGTTATCAAATTAGACATCGTTTGTTGACAATCATCAAAGATGATAAGGTCATCGACTACGAGGGTGTTCAGTCTTTGACCGTGCCCGAGTTGCACATTGCTTGTTCTCAAAGAGGTATCAAAACCCAAGATGTCTCTCCAGGCCGTTTGAGAGAAGATTTGGAGACTTGGTTGGATTTGAGATTAAGACAAAAGATCCCGTCCACGCTCCTTATTCTTTCGTCTGCATACACTTACGGAGAGCACACGCAGGGTATTCAATCATACTACGACGCATTGTTGGCTGTTTTGTCATCCATTCCTGACGAAGTGTACAATGTGGCCAAGTTGGAGTTGTCTGATGACAGCAAATTGAAATTGGATATCTTGAAGGAGCAAGATGAAATGATTAACGACGAAAACAACAGAGAGAAAGACACTGTCAACCAAGTCAAGGATAACATCCAGTTAGATGAGTATGAGGAGACCGCTAACGAAGGTATGAAGGTTGAGCAAGATGGAGACGATGTTTCGGACAAGAAGGAAGCCCAAGATAAGAAGGAAAAGTCTTAAGGTTTCATGATTAGCCTAAAATAAAAGCGCTAAACGATTGATGCCTACGTTAAGGTGTTCATCAAAGTCAAAGTTCATAAACTAAAATATGTATTTATGAGATCGTTCATGTTATAGATTGTCCCATAGAAATATCGAAGATTCGCATACTTAGTTGGTACCAGAAGAGCCAAAGCCACCGGCACCTCTCTCGGTAGCAGTCAATTCGTCCTCGTTGATTAGCGTAATTTCGGCATTGACAATTTGCTCCAAGACCAACTGGGCAATCCTGTCGCCAGCCTTGATCTCAAAGTCTTTTTTGGAGTGGTTGAAAAGAACAACCTTCACCTCACCTCTGTAGTCAGCATCAATGACTCCAGCACCGGTTGAAATACCGTGCTTCACCGTAAGTCCCGATCTGGGGGCAACTCTTCCATAAGTTCCAACAGGAACAATGATTGAGATATCGGTGGAAACCAAGCCTTGGCCCTGGGCAGGAATCACGGCTTCCTCTGACGCGTAGAGATCGTATCCAGCTGCCAAAACAGAGCCTTTGGTAGGAGCAGTGGCCTTCTCTGACCGAAGGAACACTTTAAGTTGTTCGGAAGATTTGAGTTTCTTTGTCTCTGGAATTGGCATTGTTTTTTTTTTGTGATTTTAAGAAAAAGTCGTAGCTGGTTGGTTGGTTGGTATGGAGCTTGTTGGAATAAAGTAGGAGAACCCTATAGAAATGAACAGGACGCGCGGTGATGCGCGTCGCACCCAGTGAGTGGCAGGACCAGGATTGCGAAAATAAAAAAAATTAATATCACTCACCTGGAGACCAGTCAAATCATCACCTGGATATCAGTAATATTTTTTTTTTTACTTCTTTATGATATTTTTTTAATGTGATTGTTTTATGTTATTTTTCATTTCTATTCTTTATTTTATTTTTATTTTTTATTTTTTCTTTGGCTCAAATTGCCACGTCGGGAGGCTATTGAATTCAGAATAGTCCTCTAAAAATGTCACTTTTTGGTCTCTTCTTTGAAGAATGTATGGGAACACCGCTTGTCTAAAGTAGTGAGCTGCACCCATTACCAGGTGCTTCCACGTGCGCCAGTTACCATGGAAGTCTTTCACGGAGCCGACCTCGAATATGTAGTCCATGACAATGCAAGTGTTTATATCGAGGTTTCTTTCTCGGAAAGCACGTGTTTTGTTGGGGAGATGTGTGGGCTGGTAACTTTGTTGATCATCTTTCCACATCTGCGCAAGGGCTTTGTTTCGCTCCATTAAAGAAGTAGGGGCCACCTTGTTTTTATTTTGGCTTACGAACTCGTCGTATGCAGTCATGGGCCGTTTCTTGGCCTTATAGAATTCCCGGAACTTTTCCTGGAAGTGTAATTTTTTCTCCAGGATATTCTGGTACGTGGCCTTTGTCTCTTGGGATAAGTCTCCGAACGCGGTGATGCTGGAATCAAGCTGCGAGTCCAAAAAGAGAACTTCGCTATAGTAGAGGTTCTGCGGCTGGAACGGCCCTTTCTTGGGGCCGAGGGCCTCGTGCATGAGCTGGTCATAGATATCCGTGGCGAAATGCGGCTTGTGCCGAAGTTTGTCCTTGATGATCTCCCATGGGTATAGCAGTGCCTCGTAGAATGGGTTGAAGGAATCAAGACTGGACGATACACTCTGGTACCCGTTCTGGATGCGTGAGTAATGATGGTGGATTATAGGATCAGGGCTTTCAAATGCCTTTTTCTGTTCCTCGTCCAATTCCTTCCACACCCGTTTGTTGTTGTAGTCTGCATTGTAGTCTGCTACTTTCTGGAATAGCTGATATCCACTTGGTCTATGTACATGAGTTGGAGTGTGTGGATGGAGCAATTTCTTGGAGAAGAGTCTATAAGGCTGAGGAAGAATCAAAGATGTCTCTGCGTGTGCCAAGGCCTTGGAGACGCCTTTTCTGAGCATTGTGCATTGCTGGTTGGTGGTATATATGCCCAGGCCATCTCTTTTCCAGGCTGCGAGTGAGCACTCATTCCCTTGTACACGATAAAAGTCGACTTTATAAATTGTACAATTACATTATTAGACAGATATAGGAATTATTGACAAGAAAATTTATTGAATAGAGAAATCATTGATCATAGAAATTACCAGATTACACTAATACTCGAGTAAAAATGTAAATTTATTCAGCTTCGGATAATCATTTGGTAAGTTGTACTGACCAATAGATCTCAGTACCATCGAAGTGTGCCAGGTAAAATTAAAAGATTTAGGGTTTTCTTCAAATTCTTAGAAGCACTTTATGTAGTGGACCTGATTAGAAGACTTTTTTTCATCCTCCAATGGGGGGAGGGGGTTTCTCTATTAAGCCAAATAAGTAGAAGAGCTATCCCTATTACTTTACATCTCGAGTAAACCTTCAAAATGAAATAAAGTATCAAGTTGTGCTTAACTTTTGTTTTTTTGCCACACGATTTGCTAGATCCACCCTCCTCCCATAACGTGTTTATAAATGGTTGCATTCTGATGTCTCTGGAGGCAGATTATGCAGGATCCCATAAGGTCTCATATAGCTTGATGTGGAGAATATCAGGCACTTCGTCTTCAGCATCCTCCACATTGCTTGAGATACCCTTTGCCCGCAAAATGTAGATCTCCTCTTCGTCAAGCCGCAAGCCTCGCGGTGAAATGGTCGATTGTCGATATATGCTCTGGTACAAGACCAACTGGATGGCTAGGATCACTATATCGAGCGCAAGAAGCTCAAACAAGCCGAGACGCCAGAGCTGTACCAAGAGCGGGGTATCTTCAGAAATGTTATGAGGCATGGACTCGCCAAGAAATGACATGAAGAACAACGGGCCGTGTTCTAGAAGGTCAGTACTGCCATCAATCGCCACGGGTCGGAGCCAGAATAGGCAATTCGACACATGGTACAGCATGTTCAACCCAGCTTTCAAAAAGACAAGGTACTTTGTGTTCTGAATCACAAAATCAATGATTTTGGTGGGGCTTATTATTACGTCGGACCGGTTGCTTGCATCCTCCAGCAATGCTAGGAGGGTCTGGAAGATGCGTGAGCCTTCCCCATTAGCAAAAGGGCTGGCATGAAGCAACACCTGGACTGAGCAATCAATCAATGCCGCTATGTAACAGGAGAAGTATGTGTAACGGACCAACAGGTATATGATCAAAATGAAGGCCAATGTATCGAGCTGGCCCACCATATGTCTTTGTAGATGGGTCTTCAAGCCCAAAGATTCGTTTCGGACAAACTCTTTGCATCGCTGCTGATGTAGCAATGACTCGTCGATCTCCACGGGTTGGTCTCGGGAAGAGCTGGGGAATGAACCCGGCATCATGTTCAGATTCTCCATCAGATTAGATAAGCATCAATATATAGAAGTAGGGGCAGCCAATTCAAATATAGATCCCTGGAAATATAGATTATTAATTGGTATAAGCTTTTGATAGACGATATAAAACTGTTAAAGTGATATAAGTGATGAAGCAATGTATAGTGAAGGTATGGAGTAGTTGGTGTATAGAGCTATATCCCCGCGCCTTCAGTGCGACACCAACGTCCTTGGAAGTGTATGCCTACGGAAGTGTACACTAGAAGGTCCAGATTAGTCTATTAATAAAACTTGGTGTTCTTATGATGACTGATTTTTTTGCATTTTTACACATGTAATTGTTTTTTTTTTTTTTTTAACAATGAAGTCTGGATTTTTCCTTGCGTATAAATTATGGGATATATCACATACTGAATTCATAGCTCACTCTAGACCATTCACTATTTTCAGGCATCTGGTCAATAGTGATCCACTCCAACCACATTCCCACAATAAAAACCATGAAAAACAAGAACACAATAAAATAATAAAATACTATTTAAAGTATATTGAAAATTATCATCGTAAATATATTTCAAAAAGTGGAGAGGTGCAGACCTGTGCACCCGTCTACAACGGTGACCAGTTGGTTTTCGTCAGTCTAATCGGTGCACATTGCGCGTGGCCCTCGCCCTGGGTTCCTGGCCCAGCATCGCAGCCTCCTGCACTTCCCGGCCCCGAACGCGTCCACACGCAACACGATCACCATTGCAGAAGATGGAACATCCGCTAGATATGCCTGCGCCACAAGACACTTCCCAGGTTGGCCATACTATGACACAGCCTGTACATACCGAATACCAAGGTGAAGGGCCGAAAATGCAGGGTGCTAATCTATTGAATTCCGACTCATTGGCTGCAGACTCATTGGCCTCAGACCCATTGAAGTCTGACACTACTCCATTGACCTCGGCGCCGGTGCCGGAAGAGTCTGCTGAAAAAAGTCTGGAATCTATAACCACTCAAAATGAAAAGCCTCAAAGGGAACCAGAGGTTCAAAATGCTACTCTGGAACCAGACGCTAAACGTTACAAGCTTGAGTCTGGGTACCCATACCACTCTCAGGTTCCATTTGCTCCGCTGCCATATGGCCCATACACCCCAATCCAGAGCCTGATACCTGGTCTGATTCCACCACAACCTCACGTTCAGTATCCACATATGATACCATATCCAATGACAAACCAACAACCTCCAATCTATTATCAGCCCATGCCACAGGGGCCTAATAATCCCCAGATTTCCCAAATTCCCCCTGTGCCTAATATTCCACACATGCCTAATATTCCCCTTCCCAACCAAATTCCACAGGTTCCTCACCAAATTCCACAGGCTCCCAATCAACCTCTACAGACTCAACAGCCACTACAATCCGGCGAATTCATACAAAATAGCCATCCTATGCCATTGACTCAGCTCTCTACGCTAACTATCGATGGCGATGCAAATGTTCCGGCCGATCTGCTCAGCAAAAAGCAGTTGGAAAAGTTAGAAAAGCAAAAGCAGCGGGAGGCTGAGCGGATTTCCAAAGAGATCCAAAAGGCAGAGCAACTCCGGATCAAAAAAGAAGAAAGAGAGAGAAAAGAACTCGAGAAAAAACTCAAGCGTGAGGCCTTGGAGGCGGAGAAAGAGCAAAAGCGTGAACAAGAAAGATTGAGAAAAGAGGAAAAACGCAGGAAGCAAGATGAGGAGAAGGCCAAGAAAGAGCAGGAACGCAAGAAAAGAGAGGAGGAACGACAGGAGCGAGAAGAGGAGAAACGAAAAGAGGAAGAACGCAAGAAAAAGGAGGAGAGAAACCAAATGAAAATATCCAACTTCTTCACCGTCAAGAAAGCCACACCCGTGCAGGCCTCTAGTGTGGAACCAACGGGATCTCCTGGTGATGATACCAAGAGGCTGAAAGAGGTGTCCCTTTACGAGAGCGAATTCCTCCCGTTTTTTCAAAAACGTAATGTTTCCATGCCTTCTTTCCAACTACTAAATGAAGACCTAGAGCGCAAGAAGAGTGCTTTCGACGAAGCACTTGCTGCAGAGTCAAAGACACTTCCGAACTTGGCAAACTTGTTCCAAAATGAACCCAAAAATGTTCCTCTGATTTGCTATACCACGTCTGAAGAACTTGTGGAGGCGTTAAACTCCTCTCAGACAAGCCCCAAGCAGTTGTACCAGCTCGTTCAGAATCTTCCCAACATCAAGTACTTGCAGTTTTATGAGAATGCAAAGCCTCCTTATGTCGGTACCTGGTGCTCTGAAAAACATCTCACCACCGTTATTCCCGTTGCAGACCCGCTCGATAAGAGCTTGACTGGCTTTGATTACGACTACGATTCTGATCTTGACTGGCAGGATAACGATGAAGGTGAAGGTGAGGATCTCGGTGAAGGTGAAGACGGTGAAGAAGAAGACGAAGATGCAGAGGAGGATGAGATGGACGACTTTGTGGATAATAATGACTCTTTCAAAAAGCGTGGATATCTTGGGCCTTTGCAATCAATATGCGAGTGGAACGACGGCAGTCTGCAGACCTTCGACGACCTCAAGTACGAACGATTAGATTTTGATATTGACTTCCCCATCGATCCATTCAGAAACTACTGGAACTCGTCACCATCCAAAAACACGACCTCAGCTTTGGCCAAAGAGAGGAGAGTCACATCTATCACGCAGCTTGGAACACCAGTCAAAGCAGCTGCAGAACCCCAAACACCCAACATTTTGACACCACTGAAACCAGTGATAAAAGACGCTAAAGTCTTGGAAAGTCTTCGGGAATTCGTGAGGCAAAACAGTGACTTCAGCTTAGGAACACTCTCCGAGTTGGCCAAGCGAGAGTTCAAGGCGTACACCAAAAGTATCTTGAAGCATACAATCCAGGAGGTGGCATCCTACAACAAGAAAAGCAATACTTGGGAAATTAAGGCCCTGGATTCGCTGACCTAGAAATGACAATTTGGAACAATTCTGTGTAAGTACTAGAGATCGTATGCAGTGTGCAGCATCATTATAGCGGCGATCGATGCGCATCAGACGTGTATAGCCTTCACCACCTAATACACCCTATATACACCTAATTTACAACAAACTCGTTGAACAGTCGGCCCAAGCTGTTTCTGAGACTCCAGAGTTCCTAACATATATATTATTCGGCACTACCATGCCCGGAACGGAGTCACAGAATGAGTCGTCGCTATATTTCCTCTCCACCCAAATACAGTCCAAACACGAGGACCAGGAGCGTGTTGACTCAAGTCTCCTAAGGCTTAATCGCTTCAAAAACGTTCCAGAGCCCCCAAAGAAGACCCATGTTCAAGAATCAAAGATCAAGAAGTCCAAACGGAAGAAAACGCAGCCAAACAGCCGTAAAATCACTTCTATCAGCGCGTTTGTCCGGGAAACATTGGGGAATAAGAAGATTTCCAACACACAAGGGATCTTGGACTATTTCACGGGGGACTCCAAAAGGGTGAATGAGTTCATCAGCAAAATTGAATCGGCCACAGCCACACCTCATCTACTATCTCGAAAGCTGGCTGGAGACCGCACCAATGTGCTTTTCTCCGAAGCCGAGTGGAAGGCGTTTGTCGAGAAACTCCAACTACGATTTCCCAATCTTTCAAACAAACACAAGAAGAGTTTGAAGGCTGTGACTAAGCAACTAGAAATGTTGAGAAGGCTGGAACGTTTGAACATGGACGATGATGAAAACACTAGTCAGTTAGGGAAGACCATCTGGACCCAGGCTTCTCGCCAGCCCAGCAGTGAACTAACTCCGGAAGATATTAGATGGTTGTATGACCTAGACGAAGATCAACTCATGAATGAAACCACTATTGATGATCAGGAGCCTTCATACCAGGGCCCATCATGTTTGACCCTTTCTCAGGTACTAGGAGAGTCGCAAGTTCAGGGCGCTCAAGTTCAATCCGAGTCCCTGGTTCAAGGCGAATCCCTGGTTCAAGGCGAATCCCTGGTTCAAGGCGAGTCTCAGGTAGACACCTTGCATACCTATAACTCCTGGAATGATGACCAAGAAACCAACCTTCATTCAGAGTTTGTGGAAGACTCCGAACCTGATATGGAAGAATTTACAGAGACCCAAATCGAAAAGTACATGAATGAAATAGAACCCACATATCCATTACCTCTTTCAGAAGAGCCTGTGCTTGGGTCTAATATTTCTGTTCTCACTCCATTGACCCCAGAAAGAAACCTGAAGCCTGCAACCTCCAAGGGGAGAACAATCCTGCCACGTCAGAAAGCCAACCTGAACTCAAGCTCCGTGGATGTTTTGACTAGCATTGCATTTGCTCCTACGTTCAATTCTGCCAATGGTGACATAAATGTGGAGAGCCCGGCGGAGTCGCAGATCGAGGATGTATTCAAAACCCCTACTAAATGGCCGGACCATCTACAAATCTCTTCTTCTCCATTATCTTCCAAGAAGGATTCTCCTAGTGACCACAAGTCTGTTACTAAAGGACTGCCATTGCGACGCGTGCACCAAAAAGAATCTGAGCTGGAGTATCTACAATTGTCGCCCACCAAAGGAAGCAATCCGGGTGCCTTAGAGTATATGAGCGATGTGGTGGAATACCACGGCCCGGTGGAGCTTACTGGAAAATCAAGGTTCATACTTAAGTCGCTACCGAGAGAGCTTTATCAGAAGCAACCGCAAGAGCACATCTCCGATTCTGAAGATGAAACTCACGAAGTCAGTTTCATTGGAATCATCAAACCCGTCGATCTTTCAAGTGAGCTCATGCACCCGGCCCAAAATGCACCTGCTTACCTCCAAGTTCCCTCCAGTCCATGAAGCTGTCGAGAAAGCCATTATGCTGTTTAGAATCATTTAGAAAGCTTTGTAAAGAGCTATTTAGAAAGCTGCTTAGAGAGCTGCTTAGAGAGCTGCGACGTCAAGAAGGTCATGACCAAAAACATTGAAGACCTATTATACAGAGGCGACTCCTTGGACAAAATGAGCGATTTATCTTCCAGTTTGAGAAACGACTCCGTCAAGTACCGTAAGAAAGTATTAATAAAAAATTTTAGTAATGAAAAGCTTGTATTGAATGTATATAACCGATAGCATTTGGGTATTTATACATGGCTTATAAAGTCTAGCGTCACCTGAACCTCTTGCTGACGCGTGGCACTAGGTGAGATGTTCCATGGATTCACACCAAATCCTTTAAATGTACTTCTTATGGTCAGCATCGATGCTATTGCTTAGCAACCTGGTCTCAAAGAATAGCAATACCTTGATGATCACGTACATATCCAAAGCAAGACCGGCTGTTAGAAGCACCAAGGTAACAGAGGCACCACCAAACTTCCTCTCGTAGAAAGCACCAAACGACCACCAGAAATGATAACAGAGTAGAAGAAAGCATGCCACGGTCATTCCGGTGAGCACAGAAGCCTTTGCGGCTCTGGATTTGGAAATTCGCTGGTTTTCGGAGCGGCGTTTGAGTTGAGGCATGGTAAGGCGAGCGGATCAAAGTGCCCTCACTAATCAGAGTGGGTGGCCTCACTCATGATCTCAAGGCCTGTTTTCCTGCACCAACACGTCACGGACCGGAGGTCTCAGCACATTAACACATGGATTTAGACCCAACAGGTCATCCTTTCCGACAAGACAAGAGTGTTCCTGGAATTAAAATCAAATAAACAGTAGAAAGGGTTTTGAAGGAATCGACGTCTCCGAGCCGGCTCTTGTCACGTGACGCATTCTTTGCGTGCAGCTTGCATGGAACACACCCCATGTCAGCCAACTCTATCTAGTACGTCCTATTGCCTAGTAGTGACACTATGGAAAAACGTTACAAACATGACCCCAACCTTGTGTTCGAGCCGGCCTTCTATTCAAACGGCATTCCTGTGTTCAAGCCCACCATGGACCAGTTCCGTGACTTCTACAAGTTCAATAAAGCGGTAAACCTGTATGGCATGAAATCTGGCATCATCAAAATCATTCCTCCTTCAGAGTGGCTATCACAGCTCCAAAGTGTATATACTGCAGAGAATTTTGAAAATGTGGTCATCAGAAACCCAATAGTTCAAAACGTCAATTCTACTGCGGGCTACAAAGGCGTGTACTCGTCTCAGAATGTGGAGCGGCAAAGGAAGTATAGCCTATCACAATGGCTTGAATTATCGAAAAAGCCAAATTATCAGCCCCCTGCGCCCAAGAAAAGGCGGGATTCTGCGGAGAAAGAGACACAAGAGTCTAAGACACCTAATACCAGGGCTAAGGACCATGGGCATCGTTCTAAAAGGCCTAACAAAGAGTGTACCATGGGTTCGCTACATCTGAAGCTCAACATTGACATATCAGAATTCACGGAGGAGAGGTGCAATGAGCTAGAGAATTTGTACTGGAGATCTTTGGGCTACGCTGAGCCTATGTATGGAGCAGATGTGTTAGGCTCTTTGTTTCAAGACTCGATCAAAAGCTGGAACGTAGCCCATCTTCCCAACTTGCTCGACTTGATGGACGAAAAAGTACCTGGTGTTAATGATGCATACCTCTATGCTGGTCTATGGAAAGCTACGTTTTCTTGGCACCTCGAGGACCAGGACCTATATTCCATCAACTACCTCCATTTGGGTGCTCCTAAGCAGTGGTACTCGATCTCTCAGAAGGATAGCTCTAAGTTTTACAATCTCATGAAGGATATCTTTAATGAAGACTACAAGAATTGCCTGGAGTTTTTGCGGCATAAAACGTTTTTGGCGTCACCCGCTTTCCTCGAGAAAAATGGCATCAATTGCAATAAAATTGTCCACAACCAGGGAGAGTTCATCATTACATATCCTTATGGATACCATGCTGGTTTTAATTATGGATATAACTTGGCAGAATCGGTGAATTTTGCACTCGATGAATGGTTTGAATTCGCTGCCAAGACGAAGAAGTGTGAGTGTATCCAAGATTCTGTGGGGATCAACTCAAAGCAAATCTTTTGCAAATTCAAGGGAATTCCTTATGATGAATCTGGCCTTATAACAAAAGAAGGCCCTAGGTGCGACCTGAATACCGCTGAACAAACGCCTGTTAAAAGGAGAAGAAAGACAATAGTTCATAGCCAGTGTGGGCTCTGTCCTATACAATTACCGGACAAATTACTTGAGTTCCGTGAATTTGAATTGCTTTCATGCGATGCAATAGACCCTAAGACAAACACCTCTTTACAGGTGCACAGGATATGCAGTGAAGCATTTCCACAATATCTACACTTGGAGCCAAAGGATGAAACAGCCTACGTCACTGGTATTAAGGATATCCCCAGGTCTCACCGAAGCTTGAAATGCCTTCATTGTCGTCTCCCCAATAAGTATCTGGCAACAGGACTTTCACAAGGTGCATGCTTTCAATGTTCTGCGGGAACTTGCACCAAGTCTTACCACCCCATCTGTGCTTTGTCGCTGGGATTTTTGTTTAACAACCAAACGTGCAAGGTACATAGGCGGTCGAGTTCGAAGTTTTATGAGCGCCAAAATGACGAATACCTTAAGTTAGTTCTGCTGTTAAAGCAAAATTCCTTGGTGCAATTTTCTGAAAATTGCAGCGGGAGACGCCATACTGGTGATGTGTGGTGTGGACTCGTACAGCTCAACGATGGCGAAAAGCAAACGCTCGATGTTCTTGTTCTCCCGTCTTTAGAACAGCTGATGACTGTAAGCTATGACGATGTTCTTCTCGGAGACTCTTCAGATACTGATAACAAGAGATTCTGGGACATGGCTGTATCAACCGTGCGTCCTTCTACAAAACTGCCTGTACCAGAGGCCCAAGATGAAAAGAAGAGTTCTAAGAGAAGCTCTTCAACAAAGTCTCTGTCTGCACCACGCAAGAAGAGTCATTCGAGGAAGGAATTGCGGAGTGACGACACTGAGAACATGACTAAGAATTTGAGGAAAAATGTGACCAAGAATATGACTGATATCCTGATGACTGATATCCTGAAGACTGAGAAAAATATTGAAAAAATGACTGAGATTACACCTGAGATTATGCCTGAGATTATGAGGCCTGAAAGCATGAAGTCTGAGAATGTCCCTACTGAACACTTCATAAGAGAGAATGTGCCAACTCAGAATTTCAATGAGAATATTCAACCTCAGAGTTTTATTAATGAGAATAGTCAACCTCAGAGTTTTATTAATGAGAATAGTCAACCTCAGAATTTCATAAATGAAAACATTCAACCTCAGGAATTCCCGACTTTCTTCAAGAACGACTTTAAGAGTAATATGGTTCCTGGTTCAATGCCGCAACAATTTCCAATGCCATCAGGTCCTTTCCAGCCCAATATAGCGAATGGAATGGAATACGCAATGCATCCTCGCCAAATGAGCCAGTTTGTGCCAGCGGTGCTGGCAGTGCCGCTCGTGTCTGCGTTTGATGGATACAACTATACATTCCAGCACCCACGCGGCTTTAGTGATCTGCTGAGCTGGTTATTGCCTATGAACAGACAAGCCGGGGCAGCTTTCATCAACGGCTACTCGGAAAGAACCATTCCAAGCACCCCCGAAGTGAACCAGATCCAGTTCTTCCCCCAGAATTTTTAACGAGCTACATTTATAACGTGATGGCAACCAGAAGATTCTCCTGAACTTTTAGTTTTCGCCCCAAGTGATATAGCCCCGTATTTCTCGCAAACACTTCAAGCGAATACAGATTAGTGATAAATTCGAAAGCTCTACAAGTTTGACTGTGCAAATATCCCAATTTTCTAGTTCTAGACTGCTAGTTCTGGACTTTTAGTTATAGACCTCAAGTTATGGAGATTGTAGATTACACTGTAGTACTTTATACAAGGCGCGATGGGTGCAACATCAGCTTCGCTTTCGCTTGCGCACCTTCCTACGCCGTGCTAACACCGTATGCCTCGAAGACTGAAGGTAATTCCAAAACAGGATGAAGGCAGTCTGAGTGAGGAAATCGAAGATGTTTCCGAAGAGGTGATCAACTTTAACCCCAAGCGACCCCTCAAACCTCCTTCGTCATCTACAATACCTTGGGTAGACAAGTACGCACCGGGCCGGACCCAAGACGTCAGCATCAATCCCAAAAAAATGAGCCAAGTCAGAGATATTCTCTCAGGGATGCTACAACCACACAACAAGTGTCGGATTCTCATTCTCTCGGGCCCCGCAGGCAGCTCCAAATCCACCGTGGTTAAGTGCCTAGCTAAAGAGTTATACGGTTCTCAGAATGAGAGCAGTGGGATCCGCCCATTATCATTGATTGAATACTTTGATTCTGCTGTTGATGATGTGCATCAGCCAGACCATTTTAGAGACTTCATGGACGGGTGTCGGTATCGGAGTGGCCAGAACTCGAGTGTGATCTTGATTGAGGAGCTCCCGAATGTGTTCCACGATGAAACACTCCAGTCGTTTCGAAAATGTCTACGAGATTGGGCATATTCTTCTCCGGAGCTCAATCTCCCGCCGGTGGTTATTTGTCTTACTGAAGTGGATCTACCGAGTGATAAAGGAGACCGGGGCTACTTCACCATAGATAATTACTTGACTGTGGAAACGCTATTGGGCAGGAATATCTTGAATGCAGGAGTTTCTGCAGGACTTATTCAACGGGTCAAGTTTCTTCCCATTGCCAAGACTTTCATCAAGCGAACACTAAACAATATCCTCAGCTCGGAGAAAATCCGTCTCCCAAAATTTGGGCCTGCTGATGACTTTATGCAGTCCTTATATGACTCAGGCGACATTCGTGCACTGATTTGCAACTTGGAGTTCTGGATCCTGAGTGGGTTCCACAGCAATGGCTTTTTGAGGGAAAGTCAGATCAGCTTGTTCTATGCCGTGGGAAAGGTAATCCACTCTAGCAGTAAGCCTAGGACAAAAGGAGACAAAGATGAGTCGGACTCTGATTTTCAGGCAGTGAGTGACGTCATGGATCAATATAACAACATGGGGCTTCTTCAATTGGGCCTACTAGAAAATTATCAAATCTACAACGGGCTGCAGTTCGATGTGGAGAATGCTGCTAATATTGTGGACAGCTTGAGCACGACCGACTTATTGCCTTCTTTGGGCTATGAAGAGTATTCGCTCAAAGCAATTAGATATGAGTTGAGTAAGGTCAGTGTTACCAATCGAACTCTCCCAATGAAGTTTCCTAGACACTTCAAATGCTTAAAAGAGCAGAACAAGGTTCGGAATGAAGTGTCTGTCTACGGCACTTACATTGCGCAGAACTCTGTGATGTTCAATGATATCAACCTAGAAGATGGTTACTTTGTGCCAATGATCAAGAATTCTTTCAAGTATAGGCTCAAACACGGAAGGAAGCAATATCTTTACAATCGAGTTGGTGGACGGTTCAAGAAGATTTATGCCGACGAAGACTTACCCTTAATGGAGGAGGAGGAAGCATCGGTGGGAGAAAAAGACCAGTTTCTGGTGGATATTCTTGAGAAAATCAATGAAGAAGCGAACTCGAAAGACGGCTCCGATGATGGGGTCAGTGAAGATATTGACGATGGGTCGAGTGAGGATATCGAGGACTCTGATGCCACTGACCTGGACGATATGTTGGATGACACGTTAAATGAAGAGCTATTGAGCATGGTATCTCAAGCAACTAAAAGGAATCTTGATAGTGAACTCGAGTCAGAATCGAAAAGAAAGTCGACTCAGCTGGACCCCAATTACGATGAAGGGTTTCTGGACGACCCTGAACTATACATGTTGGTGTCACAAGGTAGGTTATAGAAATAAATTATGTAATACCGGGTTTATTGATTGGCCACGGCTTTGGCAAAAAAATCAGAGTCCTCTTCGAGGGACTCTTTAATGATATCCAACCCACCCTGGAATTCGCCATTGATATACAATTGTGGGAAAGTAGGCCAATCAGAGAACGCCTTCAAGCCTTGTCTCACGGCATCGTCTTTCAAAATGTCAAAGAAGCCAAATCTGACTTGGTTTTCTCTCAAAATCGCCACGATTTGACGCGAGAATCCACACTGAGGCGATGAAGGTGCACCTTTCATGAATAACATCACTGGTGCAGCGGACGTCAATTTTTTCAACCGCTCATTGAGTTCCTCTTCGGAAGGCTCTTCTTTGGAAGTTGTGTCAGCAGCTGCTGCAGCAGGGGCAGTTGCGGCAGGTGTGGCGTCCGAGCGAGGTGTAGTAGAGCCACCAAATTGCTTCAATGCGGCAATGAACTCTTTAGGGTCCGCCCCACTGAGCTCCTTCAAAATTGTGGAATTTCTAATCAAGATGATATATGGAACAGCAGATACTTCGAACAACTCACTGATTTCCAGCTGGTCATCGGCGTTGATGGAAAGAAAGGATACCTGAGGGTTTGCTTGGGCCAATGTTTTGATGACTGAGTTCATGGTCTGGCAAGGCGCAGCCCATGGCGTGTGGAAGTAGAGCGCCATCAACTGCGACGCATCGGAGTTCGTTAGTTTCGTAAACTGGTCCTCCGATTCTATTTCAATGACAGACATGGTGGTTGAGCGTAAGCAGTGACTCGAAGCGTTAGTAATGGAGCCGCGAGTCAGCCACACGTGACTATATTATCACATGATGCGAGTTTCACGTGATACAATTGTTGAGTTGAGAATTTCACGTGATGACCCTGACCGCATCGTTCCCACTCCAGTCACGTGTAGCACTCAGACTCTTTGTCTGTCTCTCTCTGCCCCCCCCCCCCCCCCCCCCNTTTTTTCCCCCCCCCCCCCCCCCCCCCCCCCCCTACCCCCACGATGGCCAAGGGCGCGGGGCATTACTCGGTGTTCCATGGGTACGAACGAGACCCGCATTCCGCGTGTTTTTACAATCCTAGGCCGAACAATCAGTGAGAGTGTTCTTGATATATGGCTCTCTGGTGGTTGAATTTGAATGCAGGCGCCAGCCTCCTTGGCCAGACCCTTTGTAGCAGCACCCTTTGTTTGAAGCCCATTTTCATTGACAATTTAAAGTATTTTAAGTTTCCAACCTCAATCTACGAGATGCGAGCTTGCTTATCTTATCTTAAGTCACTACCACATTCTGACGACACACACACACACATTTGACACACAGTCATTCATTGACTTTTAGATATACACTTTCTGTGATAGGCATTTTGATACAAACATTGTGTCATAGATAATATGTAGCATCCTTTTATCCACTATTATTCAACTGCATTCTGTATATTGGACATTTACTAAAACCGGAAATAATTAAGGCGAAACAATACAAGAACACTAAAAGAAAATAGCCCTCGCCGTGACGAATGACACTGGAAACATGGCCGGTGTGCGAGCCCGCATTTGGCCTGCCGGGCCGAGCTGCTGAATAAAATCTGGGTTGACCCGTCGCATTTCCCTGGAAATTCCCCCGCATTTTCTTCTACACCGAACCAAAAAACTCGTCATCGATTCTTTATTTCCCAACAGACACTCAGCTTGATCCTTTGTGCCGAAACTGATACTTTAATTACAACACTCCCTGGGCCTATTTCTGTCTCCCCGGAGCTCTCCTTGTCTGCACCGCGTGCCTCTTGAACCGTTCCTATTTATTTATTTATTTATTTGCACGCCGCAACTGCTTTGTCCGCCACTTGAAAAGCAGAGCACCTTTCCCTGGCTGACCGCACACCAAACTTTGTTTCTCCCTGAACGCACACCCAAGTCCGTTTTTCTTGTCCACTTGTACGGCTATCAAAAGAAGAAAAAAAACTTTGGTTTCTGAAGCAAGTGTAACAAGTGCCCCCTGAGATCCCCGTCACGTGAACTTGCTAAGCTTCACGTCCCCCAACATTTTTATGATCGTCAATAAGTTAGAGATCTCGGTTGCTTGACCGCATTCTATCGTTTATTGTTCCCATATACTTTGGAACTTGGATTTCAAAGGCCAATTCCTCCTTACTGTGTTGATTCCCTAGGTGTAATCTTCTTTTATGACTATACAACTCTCAACTAATTATCTCAACATGGATTATCTGCTACAATCAGACAGAATCAACGACGATTTCTCTCTGGACCCTGTGGATAATCAGGATCCCACGAACGGCTCCAAGAAGAAGGTCCCCAAGGAGCTTACTTCTCATGGAACTACCCCCTCCGGAAAACCCCGGCTTTTCGTGTGCAATACTTGTACGCGAGCTTTTGCTAGATTGGAGCACTTAAGGCGTCATGAGCGCTCTCACACTAAAGAAAAGCCCTTCACTTGTGGCGTGTGTCAACGCAAGTTCTCTAGAAGAGACCTTCTCTTGAGGCATGCTCAGAAACTACATGCTGGATGCGCTGATGCTGTGGCTCGCTTGCGTAGAAAGCTGATAAAGGGCGGTTCTGCAGTCTCCAATTCGGATTACTTTGATCCCGATATGCATGACTCAAATGAAGATACTCCCATCAGCTCCTTCCACTCTCCACCTTCCGTCAAATCACCTGCAGGCCCGAAGGATTCACAGGTGCAATTCAATTTGAATTCATTTACGAACCGCAATTTCAGCGAATCCTCTCAAAGCCCAAGAATCACAAGGGCCAATTCCATCAAGGACTCTAGTCTCCACAAGCAAGTGTTTGACAAGATGAAGCTGCGCAACAGAGGTGCGTCTTTCTCTGCCCAGTCGGGTCCTAACTATGCCATGGCTATGCCTCAATATCCTGAACAGAATACTGCAGACAATGTGGAGTTTTCGACTCCCCAGCTCCTTCCTTCTTCAACGGTCGATGAAGAGTCGTGGTTGAACAACTTGTGTACGATCCCCGGTATGGCTCTGCACAAGTCTCGTCATTTCATGAGTGATAATGTAACCGCTTCGATGATTGATGCAGAGATCTCCAGAAACCCTTCACTTTTGGGTAACGGAGTGCCCGCTCCCTACATGCGGTCGGATAGCATTGCTTCAAACACTTCAGTGAACACTCATGACTCGATTTCGGCTGGAGCCCCCTTCATGACCCACAAGCCAAGTATAACAGGTCCGGGGCCTACTTCAACGCCAGCAGCTAACAACAATGTGGACCTAAATGCTGACTTTGGTGACTATGGATACTCGTTCTATGGTATTCCTGACACTATCTATGGAAATCAAGCATCTATTCAGAAGCCAAACCGGCCACTTTCGCCAATAAAGCAGGAGTTTGATCTTGATTTAATGCAGTTGGACCATCAACATGCTGCTTCTCAAGGCCAACTTCCTGCAACGGTCACCAGTGGAGTTGACTTTGATCTCAATTTCTTGAACGATATAGACGAATTGGGCCAGGATTTTGAAACAGGTTCCAGATTCAGGCCTGCGGGCTACTCTTTCTATGGAGATAATCCACTGGTATCTTCGTCTGGAGTTGACTCCTCAACGCCGCCCCCTTTGATGTCTCCTTCTTTTATGCAAACAAACAATAATCCATTCGGTGGGAATCAGGTTCAGATAATGAATCAAAAGCATGAGCCTGATGGAATTCATGGCTCCGGAAACTCCAGGAGAACTGAAAGCACAGGATACAGCAGAACTTGTCTTTACACCAAAAACATGAGGCAATTGATCAACAAAGCTCTCAATAAGTATCCGATCAGTGATGTGATGTCGCCATCAATTCCTTCCAACGAGAAAATGGAGTCCTTCCTCAAAGCATTCATTGCAAAATTTTTATCATACTACCCCTTCATACATGCATCCAAGTTGAACGAATACGAGATCATGAGCATGACTTCGTCGGAAAGCCCTTACAATGAGAGTGCTCGCGTATGTATGCCTCTCTTGGCAGCCACAATTGGAGCGTTACTTGTGAACAACAAGAATGATTCTGAACATTTGTATGAGGCTTCTAGAAGAACAATTCACATATACTTGGAGAGCAGGAAAGGAACCAATGCAAGCAAAAATGATTCGAACGAGAACCAAAATCTGAATCCTCTTTGGTTGATACAGTCACTTCTATTGTCTGTTGTCTATGGGCTTTTTTCTGATAATGAGAACAATGTGTACATTGTGATAAGACAATTAAATGCATTGAACTCATTGGTCAAAACCTCACTTAAACAGAATACCGAAATATTTTTCGGTGTCAATGGAGAGGATGCAGAAAATTACGAATTACTACGAAATGACAATAAAGCATCCGATGCAGTGAAGTTCAAAAACCACATCAATTTGCAGTCGCAGGTCAGGACAGTCTTGGCAATCTACCAGCTAACTAACTTCATTTTAATGATGTTTAATGTTCCACTCACTTTGAGTGCCCATGACCTAGGGTCTTTGATGGTGCCTAATACCAATGATGAATTTTTGTGGAGGTTTTACGATATTGGGGAGCTCAAGGAACATCTCAAAAATGGACTGTATCAGAACAATCTCGATTACTACTTGAAAAGAGATGGAAACAACACGGTTTACTTCAAGAGTACCTTAAACAGTCTTGCTAAGAATGAATTTGATGGTGATCTTGTTGCAAAGCTCTCTAATATGAGTAAATTTGGATTCAAAATTATGGTCAAAGGATTATACGAAACAGGACAATTGAGAGAGTATAGTGACCTTGAAATGGATTCAATTTTGGACAACATGACAATTTTCATTGACTCTTCCAAAAACAACCCGGCAACAAGCTATATTTGTCATGGTAGTGCAGACTGCGAGAAGGTGGACTTTGCTATCTTGGTGAGCTTTACCAGAATATGCTCAATAACTGACTTTAAGCAAGTGAAAGAACAGAGTTGGCTTAAAAACTATGAGGTGCTCAACAAGAACTATTACACCTTCTTGATGTCCATGGACAACATCCGCGATGATCAGTTCTTGAAGATCATCGACAATTGCATTATGATCTCCAAACTCTTTCTCTATAGAACAGAGGAAGTGGACCTGAAGTATGGACTTGAAGGGTCGCAAAACCTGGCGAATCTCGACATTCCAACAGATGCTAACGGTTTATTCCAACAATTGGTCAATGAGTCTATTTACAATGAGAGAGAGTTGTGTGTAACATTTGAGAAAGGTTTTGGGTTGAAGATCTACGAAGACTTCTTCCGGACTAAAACGCCCATCCATTCGCAGGTCTTGTTCCATATTTTCGTGATTTTTTCCATATTTTCAGTGCACGTTGCCAAGCGGAACCATTCATCCAAGCCAGTGTGGGACCCTGCATACACGAGGGACTTCAACACCAAGTTCATTACGATGTTAAGATTTTTGGCCAAGTTCGAAAAGCATTTGAGGTCTCAGTATGAAAGCTCTCATCTCGGTTCAGAGTTGACAAGTCTCTATCTTTTCCTGAGTGGTACGCATGACGAGATTCTTCTGGACGCTAACAATGGTATCAGCAACCCGGGAACAAATTTCGAAAATTACTTTGGCTATACCTTGGACAAATCACTCTACGTGTTGAAAATGGGTGAGTTGATCATGAACTTCCTCTACGAGCAAAACTTTAAAGTTAGCATTTTCAAGAAGCTTGGAGGAACTCTTTCGCAGATAAGAAAGTTTCTCATAGATGAGGAGTCCAGGATTCTCCCAAATTGAGCCATACCCAGAAAGGAATCGACAAAGAAGATTAGAACAACTCTTTTATTTATTAATCTACTATTTAATGTGATAAAATTCGTTGCAAATTACCCATAAATCTTGTAAGATATTCT
This sequence comes from Metschnikowia matae var. maris, assembly GCA_002370695.1. Classification (NCBI taxonomy): domain Eukaryota; kingdom Fungi; phylum Ascomycota; class Pichiomycetes; order Serinales; family Metschnikowiaceae; genus Metschnikowia; species Metschnikowia matae. The sequence goes on along the minus strand of NKZH01001817.1, from coordinate 41,733 downwards.
CGTACTAAATTTATACCTGCACTCTGCCTGATGCGTCGTGAGACTGCTACTTTTAGAGCAAGTGGAGCATCAGGCAAATCAACAGCAAATCAACCGCAAAAGAACAGCAAAAGAACAGCAAAAGAATCGCAAAAGAACACAACTCAACACCATGTCCGAACAGAAAAACCTGGCTCAAGAGAGCAGACCTCAGAAGCCATTGTTGACGGCTAAGAACATTAAGGACATCAAGATGTCCATCGCTGGTTTCGGCACTATGCTGTTCCTCTTATGTCATTATGCATGGATCATGAGGCAATGGGTGCTCAACCCCAACCTCCCCACCAGTACCATGCTCATCCGCTTCTCCATCTTCTTGGTGAATGCTACAGTCACCATAGGTCTTTTGATGAACTACATCTATCCAACTATTTACGCGGAGGAACTTAGACAAGAGGCGCTTGAGAAGAAAGCTTTGGAGAAAAAAACCGATTGAGTGGAAGGCCATAATTTCATTTTTAATTCATACATAACGTAAAATCTGTAATCTAAATAATTCTTCTTCCCAAAATAACCCCATAAACACCAAGGGTCACCAAGGAAACCAAGTTGAGCGAGGATGAAATCCCGTGGTACATTCCGAACTGCTTGTTCAATTGGTTCATCTCCTCGGAAGTCTGAATCTGACCGTCAACAAGCTGCTCGTGTTTCTTGTCGGCAACAAGTTTCTTTCTTTGGTCTCTGATCTTGTGAGCTGCTGGCAGAACCCAGAAGTAGTTCAAGGCACCGCCCATGGTAGACAAGCCTAGCAAAGGCACGGCAAGACGCAATGCCAAGGGAGATGTCAACCCAATCAATACAGGCACAGCAGCTTGGCCTAGGAAGTAGACAGGGAAAATTTTGCTTTGCAAGCTCCCGAAGTCCTCTCTTTTCATGTGTTTGAAGGCAATGGGAGCCACCACATACGAATACACGACTCCGCCGCCAAAGGCTACGGAGAGAAGAAGTAAGTTAACTGAACTTTTGATAGCCATTGTCTTTGTTTGAATTTGCTCGAGGTATAACACTATTATATAAGTAAACCGGTGGGGTGATCGAATCCAATCCCGCACCTCGCGCTCCATTGTGCGTTCCTGCACCCTCATAACGAGTCGATCATCTTGAACATGCAGTTAAGAGCATTTCTCTTCTCTTGCTCCTCGTACCGTAAAACATCCTTTTCAAGCTCGCCTGGGTGGCCGTACACCCACGCAAAATCACTTTGCAAACCTAAGCTAAGAGAGTCGGTCACATTCTTGTCGTGAGTGTCTTTCAAGCGAGAGGTCTGCTCGTATTTCTTGGCTGCAACCTCCGCAGCGTCCACAATCTCACTAGAGATACCACACATGGCTGCAACATTCATTCCGAAAGATCCGGGAGCTGTACCTTCTTCGAGCTTGTACAAGAAGGTGATATTTCTCGAACCATTGTCCACAATTATTCCCATTCTCAAAGGTCTTATGTGAGGGTGGTTGGTGAAAGCCAAGCCCAAGCTGCCGTAGTGTGTAGCAAAGAACCCAAGAGGTTGCACGTGAGATGACAAGTGGTGCAATACCGACTCTGCGATGGCGTATCCATCACTCGACGATCCACCTCTGCCCAATTCGTCAAGAATGACCAACGAGTTTGGTGTGGCATTGCTCAAGATCTTCTTTGTTTCCGACAACTCAACGAAGAATGTCGACTTCCCTTGGATGATGTTGTCATTTGCACCCAACCGGGTCATGATCTTGTCCACAGGACACAATTCTGCTTTTTCTGCTGGCAAGTAACATCCTATTTGGGCAAGCATTGTAGCTAACGCTGTGGTTCTCATCAAGGTGGACTTACCTGCTGCGTTTGCACCGGTAAGTAGTCCAAAGTTGGCATGGCCTCTTCCCAAGTTGATGTCGTTTGGAATAAACTCAGAGCTGCCCATAAAACAAGGATGTCTCAATTCTTTGAAGGAAATGAAACCTTCATCGCTGGCTTTAAAGGTAGGTCTGCACGAAGGATATCCAATGCTCTCAGAGGTCTTTGTCAATGCAATGAGACAGTCAATACTGCTCATGGCCTTGATGACCTTCACCCAAGTCTTGTAATTGATGTCGAATCTACCGTAGAGCCTGGAAATGATGGTCTCGCAAACCGTTTTATGAAGTTCCTTTTGCTCCATAAGTTCCCGAACGAGCTTCTTCACCTCGGGTGACCAGTACCTCTTCACCTTGGAGGTGGCACCCATCTGCTGCCAATCTTTGGGAACGTTCTTGATCTTGGTCGACATCTCAATCAAATAGAGTTCCTTTCCAGAATCCTTGAAGCAAATTTCATGGGATTTGAACTGTTTCTTGTAAGATTTAAGGTGTTCATTCAATTGCGCCTCCAAATTGATGATGATTCCAATTGAATCATCAAATTCGGTATCCACGCCTTCTGCAGGAACCACCACGTTTTGCAAAGCTTGTACCCTGTCAAACGCATCTTCCCAAGAGGCTATTAATGTGTGGAGGTCGGGTGGAAAATGCCCCACGAATTCTTTGAGCACCCCGGAGTTGTCCAAGTCATGATCGCTCAATTTTTTGAAGATCTTAGAGACATTTTCGAAGCCTTCAATCACCTTCAAAAAGTCCTTGAAAGCTAAAGTCTTGCTGTGGACTCTTGATATCAAGCGTTCCAAGTCTGGTAACTTCTGAAGGCCCGATTCAAGAGATACTCTCAACTCTGGTTCATTGTGCATCAAGAAGTCGACTGCATCCAACCGCTTGTTTATCTGTTCCACTTTCATAAGAGGATGGAGTACCCAGTTCTTGATCATTCTTTTACCAAAAGGTGTAATTGCCCTATTGATCAACTTAAACAAAGTCCCCTTGTCGCCTCCATCGAAAGAATTGTTGAGCACCTCAAGATTGTTCAATGTGATTCCGTCCAATAACATGTGCGTGGCCGAGCTCTTTGAAATCTCATACTCTTTCATATTTCCCATGGTCATAATACTCTCGTCTAATTTTAAAGTTCTGAGATAGTACAACAAGCCACCGAAAGCATTGAATGCAATTTGGTAATTGTCTTTGAGACGAAGCAAAAGCGGCGGGTACTTTGAGAAGTCGTCGAGGTCTTCAGCTTCGTAGTATTTTGCCTTCACTAAATTCTCCAATGTTGTATCATAGTCCCAAAACTCAGAGTAGGGATTCAAGTAGTTCCAAATCTGGTGCGTGTTGTGGGCATTAAATTTGATGATCTTCAATGCCGTTGAGCACAAATTTTGTTTCTCGCAAAGGATTTCCTTGGGTTTGATTTGAGTGATGAGAGTGTCCAATTTCGTGCACTCATCATCGTCGACCAATTCAATGAAGTTCAATTCCGAAGTAGCGGTATCCACGAAGCATACTCCAAATACTTTTTCTCCTTGTTCCGACACTGACTCTTTGATTGACATGCAGTAAGTGGCCATATCATCCTTGATCATATCCATATCGGTGAGAGTACCACCAGTCAAGACACCAGTGAGCTCTCTTTTGATGATCTTTTCCTCCTTGCAGCCTCCGCCTCTCATTTCCTTGGCCAACATCGATTCCTTTTGATCAACCTTGGCCACTTTGTACCCGTGACTGATGAATTCTTTGGCCCAATATTCGAAAGACATTTCGGGGACTCCAGCGAGTCTCATGTTTGCTCTGCCACCGCCGGCGATTTTCAAGTCAAACTGCGAGTTTGCGATCATCGCATCGTTTTCATATAGTTCATAAAACTTACCCTTCTTAAAAAACACCACCGTGTCCCACATCTTACTCTTTATCTCCCAATACTGCTTTTCGAAGGCAGTGAACTTGGCCCATGCAGAGGAGGGAATATAAAGGGTCCTAGAGTCGTAGTTGGGGTCATCCGGAGTGTGCTTTTCTGCATCTTTAACATTTACGAGCCATTGGTACCGTTCTTCATTCTCCTTTTCAAAACTCTTTTTAATAGCAGTAGGTTTTGTAGGGGTCTTGGGTGTAGATTTTGTTTGGGTGGACACGTACGAGGAGCCGGCAAGGAATTTAGAGCCCAAAGAGGATCCTGAAGAAGAGGTGCTCTCTTTTTTCACAGTAACGGGCTCTGTCTTGCGGGCCTTTTTTTTCTTTGGTGAATCGATAACATCACCTTCGTCCTCCAGAGCACTATTCTCTTCGGGGCTTGCATCACTTTCTTCCGCAATGAAGTCACTCATGTGGTCATCAGCATTCTCTGCATCTGGATCTAGCGAGAAATCGGAATCTTCATCATCACTTTCAATGGCTCTTCTTCTCTTTCTGCCAACTGTGACCTCATCGTCCTCGGAGTCATCGTCTTCAGCATAAGATACATTCTTCTTCATCCTTCCACCTTTGGATACGGTAGATGGAGATTCCTTGACCCTTGTAGTTTCATTGTCAGGCTTCTTTTTGGCCTCCACTGCAGTCGTACTCTCATTGTGGGCCTCAGTATCTGCTCTGTTCTTTATGGGCGAGGATTGAATGTCTGCATGTACTTTGGCATCGCGTTCTGACTCTGAGGTCAACGGAGTGTCAGTGGTAATATCGTTTTCCTTGTCACTATCATTGTGGGATTTCTTCTGTAAAGGGGAAGAGCTTGCAGGCTGCTCGTGCTTAACCTTAGCCTCAGCTGGCTTAAAGAACGCCATCAATGACAGCTGCTTCTTGTTGGAGGAGCTCCCACCTTTCGGAGTCAAGGTCTTCTTTTTAGGAGTTACTTTCGACATTCTTGAGTAGCAAATAAAGTATTGAGATTTTGGTTAAAAAAGAGTCACTCCTCTGTTAAGGATCCTGGACCTAGCAGAACAATGAAGTCGCGGTGCGCGTGTGAAAGAGATCGGATAATGTAGAAGCGCGTCTGATGCACGTAACCACGACGACACGTGAGATCTCCCCCCCCCCTCACCATACAGTGTTATTTGAAACGATTCAGACCTACGCGACAAAACGATTCGGACCAAGAACACAAAATGATTCAGACCAAGAAGACAAAATGATCAGGACCACACTAGCAAAATGATTCGGACCACACTAGCAAAATTAAACAAACCACTAATTCACTAATTACATAGCCCTCCCAAGGTGTTGTATACAGTACAACAATAAAACCAATTCAGTTTCGTACTGCAAGACTCCCAAATGCAGTACATATATTAGGCAATCCTCCAGATTTAAGATTTCAGAATATTGTAATCCAATAAAAGTTGGTGTGAAGCATTACGCTATTTGGTTTGAAACGATGTGCTAAGGGGTACGAAATTTTGTGAATTATTGGTTTGTTTAATTTTGCTAGTGTGGTCTGAATGATTCTGTCGCATAGGTCTGAATCATTTTATCGCATAGGTCTGAATCGTTTTCTCGCACTGGTCTGAATTGTTTTCTCGCGCTGGTCTGAATCGTTTCGAATAACACTGTACCAAGGGGCCAAAAAAAAAATACATTACAGAACAGATGGTTGGGTGTGTATATAACAGCTCGTAAACGACAACAGTGTCCTGTTTTTATTGTCTTAACTTAGTGTCTTAAAAAAAAAGGTCTGTCAGTCCTATCCTTTTCTATGGTGTTCTTCTCAGTGCGTCGTAAGCCTGGTTGTCTAGCGAGTGCCTAATGAGTGACTACTCAGTGTTTAAAGTCGCGCAACCGGTTTTGCACCCATCGTTACCAAGCTTACTACCTCTTACAACCACACCAAAACTCGCTCATATGATCTTCCTAGTATTTTTCTTGGGCTTGGCCCATTGTCTCTTTCTCACACAAAAACCCCTTCACAAGATATCGGTCAAAACCCATGAACAATCTTTGGTGAGCTCGATGCTCTATGCTTTTTACACCGAAGCTTACAATCGCAATGATAAAACTAGCTCCAACTACATTGCAAACTACAATAGCATCGCCTTGCAGTACACCAGCGATCCGTATTGTGTGGAAAACTCATCCATCCGTTACTTTATCAAGTCCTTTACCTTGGGCCACAATGACTACCCTGCTTCCATGTGTAACTTGAATCTCAACAACCGCTTTATAAGTGTGGTGACTCCTTTCCCTGACTTTCATAAAACTGTTCGTGGCACGCTAGATCAGGTTCCTGGAGAGTTGCTCTCTTTGAGTCAGGAGTATATCGAAGACTTGCCTGACTTTAACTTCCACTTTTATGCTTTTGACGACTTGAATTATGATTTGGAATGTGACAACCGGTACTTCGAGTTGATGCAAGTCATGTATCGTGAATCTGTCTTGGAAGTGAACCTTCAAGTTCTGGTGACCGTGCCCGAAAAATGCTCCTTTAAATTGTTGAATGCCGATTTCGACACTGTTTTTGACAAGGGCTCTACTGAGGTTCAGATTCCTGTCACCGGCGAGTTTTTCTGCCAGGCGGGGAAGACCCCTTATTGTAAAAAGGACAATGCTTTGAAGAAAAACCTGAATGTGCGACTTTTCGAGTGAGTACACTCACTCGTGAGTTCTTCATGGTAAATATTTTGACTCAGGCTGTTTTGGGTTGAAAATTTTATGTTTCATGTAACAGCCAAGGACTTTTTTCTCTGGAGCTCCTTCTCTATAAAATACTTTGCAACATCGATTGCTGCCAAAGAATCTTCTCCACTATCATGCTCTCCGGTCTGGATGTTTCGACTTAAATATTGGAATGACAACTGTTTTAGAGAATAACGGAATGTAGGCGATGTTTTGTGGGGAGGGTACAATACCGCAGTATCAACGACTTTTTCATGAATTATCCGCATGGCATTCAAGTCATTTTCAAGTCCATGGCCAATGAGAATGGTATTGCAGTCAATGACTTCACCAAGAAGCGTGATCAGGTCTTCAAAACTAAGAGCTTCCTCCTTGATTTCTGCCACTCCTGACCATCGAGTATTCAAATCGAGAATCTTACCTTTCGGTCTTACTAGGATATCCAAAACCTCTTCGCCAGTGATAAAATCCATAGCTGTAACTCTTAGTAGCTCGAAGCCATTTGTTGTGAAACCCATCTCGCAGTCAATACCCACTGCCTCAATGCTTCCTTTTCTGGTACCCCAAAGATCTCGTGTTCTGCAGAATGGAATGGCATGATGCATTTCCTGGGGATTCGTCCAGTAGAACACGTGATACTCTGACTTGGTACATGGCTCTGTATCAGTCTCTCCCAAAACACCTCCACAGCACAGGTAGATGCGTACACCTATCTGATTCTTGATCAACTTGCCCTCATGGTATCTGCAGTCGGTCTTTTTGTAGACGTTTTCTAGCTTGAATTCACATTTGCATCGATGACAGTGTCTCCAAGGATTGACTTCAATGATGGGTTCGGGGAAGTCCATGATGTAACCAAACTTGATGAGTTTTTCTGTGGGAACGATCGTAGCTCGCAATTCTGAGATGTATTCCTCTTTCGTAGGCTTGCTGATGGTCCGTTGCTTGTACTTCTCGGGGTTATTGATCTCTGCAAGCTTTCTTCTTATCTCAATGTTATACGTGACACTTGAAGCCGAGCTGGCCACGTTGTACTCCAAGTCAATAGCCTCGAGAAGAGGGGTCTCACAATCTGGCTTGGCTTTCTTGATTGCCTCTGAGAGATGCTCAATAAATTTTCGGCGTACCTGTAGCATTGCCGGAGAAGGGTTGACTTCAATTGGCGAGGCGAACTTGGGGTCGGTTCGTTTGGTGAGTTTCTTTATACCAAGATACTCATCGACCTTGGCCTGATACGCCTGAACACTACCACTGGAGGACGCAAAGTCATATTCAACGCTGATGGCTTTCTTGTTGGGAGTAGGATACGTCTTCCTGTCCAGAATAAACTTAGCGATCCGTTTCGTGTTCTGGAGTCGAATATATTTCTGGATGTGGAGATCGTTTTTCAAGTCTTTTGGAACCACGAGCAGATAATCCTTTTTCGTTTCCACAACTGGCTTCGGTGAAATCGTGGAAGCCAGATCCACGGGCTGCTCTTTGATTTGCTCGACTTTTGCCCGTTTAGCGTCATGCGTGGGCTCCAGGGCCTTTCTTGTGCCTTCATGGCGAAAAAGACAGTTCAACACATTGCAATTTCCTGTTCGGCTCAAAAGAGGACACTTGATTTTCTGGAATTGGTTGTCTGGAAATTTGAACATCCTCAGATTTTCTTGGTGCCTGATTCACTTGACACCTGATACTACAATCTCTTGGCTACACGCGATCAGAGGTGGAGAAAACCCACGCGGTGTATGCCGGAAGCGAATCTGGGGTAAGTGCAGATAACCCAAATTCACATGTCAGCAGTATTTCTAGACATTTTTTTGACTCCAAATGAATTCACTCTGAATTAAATTTCAACTTGAAAGTCCACTGAAACATCCTCTTGCCATTTCAGTATGATTATAGTGGAACTAGAAACAGCCCTAGGAAAGCGCAGTGTGTAAGGTGCGCATAGAGGACTTACCCGGCAAACGCAGAATCCGAGTATATAAAGCCAAGGTCCCCGGGCGCCTTCATAGATTTTTTTTTTTCTCTGTCGACGTACTTCATAGGATCATTTCTATAGGTCACGTTCCACTTTGACTCTTAATTAAAGAGCCACTGTTTCCAACTTGGTTGATGAGATAGATACCCTTACACCCTCAAAGTGAGAACTAATTTAGCTTGGCCATGACTCTTTGCGGTCTGGTCATCTACAATTGTTTGCCTTTAACTATGTGCCATTCCTCGTGAATGTGCACACTTCAAAGGAGCGATGATCTTGACCCTTTATTGAATGCTTCTTCGGGAGAATCATTAGAGGGTGGGTGTAAGTGGCAGTCTGACAAGTTACACTACTGTCGTGAATTTGTTTACGATGGTGATGTGCTTATAGTCAACTTGTGTTGTTAGGTCGACCATGTAAAAGTAGCTAGAAGAGTGTATGCATTCATCGTGACGTTACGTGACGTTACGTTACGTTACGATGTTGATATTCGAATGGTGTTCCTTGAGACATTCTAAGGTTATCGCTATGATAATATTTATCGCTATGACAATAATCTCAGCTCATCGCCATGAAGATGAGGATGTGAGCTCATCGCTAGGCTGGAAAGCCGAGGTGCATGATGAGCATGCGCGCTGCCATAGACTGTTGCAATGCTATGCAAGTCACTCTTGGTCTGAGGTAAGTATCTCTATTTCGGCAAGCCTCAAGTTATGCTCTTGTATTAATGCTGATATCAAACGGCATTGATACCAATATGTTTTGGTGGGAACTTATAAAGTTTGTAGTAGTCGACAACCTCGCCGTTTAGGTTGTTCTCTCCCTCGATTGGAAGAAAGAAGATGTTTCTCCATGTGATCTCTCCAATAAACCAGAAGTCGAGCCAGTTTTGCTTCCACCCAAAGTCCGTAGGAATATCCAAGTTCTCAATCGAGGTGTAGGTCTCATTGTGGGTTGTCACATTAAAGAGTGACATAAAGGCTACTTTAACTGTCATGATGAACTGATCCAACCCAAGTAGTCTACCACAAGAGCCTAAACCACCATGGTTATGACCTCTGTGTCCACTATTTGGAGCAGGGTTTCCGTTAGGGCCACCGAAATCTCCAGGAACTGTCGAATGATTGAACTTCGGGCTGGACATCTGCTTATTGAGCGAGCTAAATTCATGAGTTGTGAGCCCTTTGAAGATTTGAAACGTCTGCACCACGCAAAGGAATGTGATCCAGATGCCCTGGAACCAGCACCACACCATCAAATTGAATATAAATGGATGCAAGCTGTAGCCCACGCAAAGGTCTCCAGATAAGATCAAACATTGCATCTCGTTGTCCGAGTCGTAACCTGCACTTTCGCCGGAGATTTCAAAGTATTCGAAAAGCAGCAATGACAAGAGCGCTATTGCTGTAAGCAAAGAGTAAACGAACGTGATGAACAACTTGTGGTTTCTCACCCCAATGTCGTTGTATACCCAAGGACAATAATGGTCAAATCTTGCCACAAGAGCTTGGTTGACTTTGGAGTACTTTGATCTCAAAGGCTTGCGAGTAAAGGTATTGAAACAAAAGTGCTCCGTGTCGAACTTTCCCTGAGACACTAAGTCTTTAATATCTTCGAAAATCATGTTGGGATCTGTAGGGACGGGGACGAATCCCGGGTTAATCATCATGGCCTTGAAAAAGGTGTAGGAAAATAGACCAATAGCGACCGCTAGAGCCAACGACGTGAGAGGCATTTTAAAAACCACAACATGTAATATTCTGCCGAGCCATGTGGCTATGGCCCAAAATGCAGTAGCTGAAAATAACCCTGCCAAGAAAGGTGTCTGGAACAAAGGCTTTTCTTTCCTGGAATACATGGGAATGATCACTTTCAATAGGAGAAGAAGCGGTACCGCAAAAAAGACTGAACTTGCGAACATTCTAGGAATAACATACCCGTTGTTGAAATCGCAAATCCTGAACACGATTGGAAGCGAAAAGTACGGCGTCAAGAAAGTCATAATCTTGGCAGTCTTGTGGCTCAAAAGATGGGTGTTCTTCAGCCAGTTTTTTTTAGGGGATCTATCAGCTTCTCTCAACACATTATGCCATGTTGCTTCACAATTCATATCAACACAAACCCCAAAGGAATCCTTTCCTTTATCGTTCTTGTGAAAAATATCGGAGCCAGCCTTTTCCAATGCAGCTAAAACAGATTTGTAGCCTCTAATAAAGCCCCAGTGTAAAGGAGTCATCAAGTTCTTATCCTCCTTCGTGACATCTGCACCGTAATGAAGCAAGGCATTCACACTAAGGATATCACCTTGGTATGCAGCCCAATGCAACGGCGTGCACTTGATGTTGTCCACTTCATCGATATAAATAGACTTGTCGATGACTACACACTTCAAGAGAATGTACACCACTAAAGTGATGTTGGAGCTGTGCACGGCCAAATGAAGAGCATTGTACTGCTGGGAGTCTCTCAAAGCAGGGTCTCCCTTAGCATGGGTCAAGAGGTAATCCACCACGTACACCAAGCCATTTCTGCATGCCCAGTGTAAAGGACTGGCGGAGAGAGTCCCGCCCAAAACGTTGGCGTCGGCTTGGGATACGTCATTCTCACATAAGTATCGAACCACGGTGATGCGGTTATTGATGGCCGCCCAGTGGAGTCCCGTGATTCCCTGGCTAAACGTGTCACTTGCCGAGACCTGCTTCGAGAATATGAGAGTCTGCACGGTCTCTAAGTCGCCGTTCTGACACGCAGACATGAACTGCGCTAGCACCGGATTCAACTGTTCTTCTGTGGGTTGTTCGGTATCATTGGCTTGATCTGTATTGACAGATGTGTCTGGCTGATCCAATGCAATTTCTGTGTTTCCCGCTTCGTTATTAGCATCCACTTCTTTCAAATTAGCTTGCTTTGTAGTATCAACTGCATCGTGACTTCTCAAAGTGCCGCCCAAGGTGGCCAGATTCAGGTCCAGATCAGCAGGGCTATCGATGACTTTCTCTATACTGGAGTCGAATAGATTAGAATTAAGCGTCTCATCATTCAAAGAGATGCTCTGCATATCCATGGTCTCTCCCGGTAAGTCCAGGCTTTTCACGTCTTGGCTCATGAGTAGAAAGGCCTAACGGTACTAAGTTTAGATGTGTGAAAGTGCGCGGAGTCACTGCTCGCGTGCATGAGAAGGCTGAGCCCATTGACCAAAGGCCATGACCCGAGCCGGCACCCACAACGGCCCAAAATAGAAGTGGTTATAGGAGTTATTTTAAGCTTTTTGAGTGTATGAGTTTAAATTCTCGGTCTTTTTTGGCTGCGGCCAACTTCCGATTTTTAACATGCTCTTGTATTAATGTATGTGGTATGAGGAACCGTAGAAATTATGCGAATCTGAAATAATCGGCTGCTTTCTGCTCTCATTGTCTCACCTCACTTAACCTCACTTAACCTCACCATCTCATTACTTACACTAACCGTGTAGAAAAGTAGTTATTAACAATACTTCATGAAAAATTCATTTCTGTTCCAGTACTTCTATTCTATTATTTAATTAGGCTCTGTTAGTTCTATTAAGTACATCAATTACATTAATTACATCAAGTACAAGTACCACCAAGTACCATTAAGTACCATTAAGTACTGGTGGACCATTAACTACTAGTTAGAGGACGTCTTTTCTAATATGGATTAATGCATAGGAATATTTTTCTACCTTCTTTTCTTTTTTGACTATTTTTTGATTAGTACCATGAAACCATAGAGGAATTTGTGGACCAGAGTCAAAAGCCGTCTGGACCTGGACTTGACCCAACTCCTGGGGTAATGCCAGTATCATTCTTGCTATCATGCACCCAATTCTCCAGACTTACACTCACTTTCGCATAACTCTTTACCCAGCTCTTTCCCAAATCTACATGTTTTAAACATCAACTACAGAACTTCACAAATATCCCAAATTAATTAATGTCAAGTAAATAATTGCAAATGACTATGGTGGATGACCAAGCTATAGCAGTTCCTTTAGACTTCTGATGCTTTTGGCATCGTCGTCATGGCTAGTATCAACTACACCAACGGCAGTGGCCTCGGAAGACTGGGTGGTAGCATTGGACGCTATGGAGCTCGACTTGCCTGCTTTGATATTGCTGTTGACAAACTTTTTAATCTGCTTTCCGGCCTTCACTGCTCCCGGCACAATGGTGTCGTCCACATAAGGCTGTACCTTATCATTGATAAAGCCAGGCCGCACTTCCAGTTCCAGAATAAGCCCCAAGTTCTTCTGCCCTACGCGGGCTAAATGCTTCTCCAAGAGCAAAAAGTTCCTCAGGTTAGCCTTGTAGCCAATTTCGATAATGTCTCCAACAATTGGTACAAGAGAGAGGAGGAAGTCCACCACTATGTTGAAGATAAAGATCAATTGAATATCCAAGGGAAGCCCATCTTCCAACTGTCTGGCGTCATAGAAGAGCTTAAGGGACCAGTAGTTCGTAACTAATGCACCTGCAAAAGGCACGAACCCCACAATATTGGACCATCCAATTCGTAACCCAAACAACGTGAACCACATATCATATCTATAAGCTTGCTTCTTGACAGCATTTAAAATTGCAGTGTCATGTGAACTGATTCCTTGGGGAACCTTCCTCTTCACCTTCTTCAACTTTGGCTGATTATTGCTTAGAGTTCCCACCTCCACGTATTCATAGTAAGGATCTTCCACTCCAAATTTGGTGAGCTGATTATCTTTCAAGAACCGGTTGGCAATCCATTTCACGAGGATCGATGACATTCTGCTGTTTTATCAATGAGGTGTTTCGTGAGCAGTCTTGCGTCAATATATAATTGGACTCTGGGGCACATGATTGCTGCGCATGCTTCTTTTCGAGCCTCACTCTATCATGCGCATGCATATCTGACAAGCATCTCTGCACGCACCATCTCCATTGACCCCATATGCTTTCTTGAACTATTCGTTCTTAGATTCTGTTATCAATAACCACCAGCAATTAAGTCCAGGTACCAAAAACACAAGCCTAGATACCACCCACCAAAGAACCCACCACTAATACTTATACTCAAGTTCATATTGAAATTTCAGTCATGGTGGTTAGGACTTTGATAGGCTCTGTGGTACTTAGATTGCCTTACTCAGATAAGATCCCCGCCAGCATCAAGTCAGTGTTTGATGAGAGACCCAGATCGACTCCGGAAGTCAAGCAAGAGTTGCCTGAACCAGACCTAGGGCCTGCTGAGAAAATCCGGTTGCGGCTCATGAGTAAACGTACGGCTGCTGAACCCCTCTCTTCATCTTCGCTGACGAAAATGGACACTTTTGTCGATGCAGACGACGGAGTTTTCTCGGAAGAAGATGTTGTTGAAACTTGGAAGCCCTCCATGCGAGAAGGACCCAATCCCATGACCGAAAAGTATCTCAACGAACAAAACGAGGAGTTCAAGTCTCTTATCAATAGGAACTTGAAAGAAGTTATACCACAGCAAGATCCATATGCTGACGACCTCGGCTGGCAGAGGCTTGTTCTTGAACTTGCGATGGCCAGAAATAGCACTGAAGTAACGCTGAAGGTTAACTTATTGATGAATAAATTCTCTGAGACAGCATACTCATATATACCTTTCGTTCAGAGCGATCATCAACACCATATACCGACGCTGCTGCTTGAAATTCCTGGGAACAGAAATGAGGCACTAGATATATTGGATGACATGGAGTATGACACAAAAGTGCTTTTGCTTAAGCAATTAGCCATTGACTTGGGAATGGGAACAACCACCAAAGACCTTGAGGAATACACCAAAAACTTAACGCTTTCCAACGAGGCAACTATGATCGATAAGGTGGAACTCTTATGTCTTCTTTCAGTTCGCCTCTCTTTTATATGCTTGAAGTCCTTTCTACCAATCTGTCAACTCCTATACGAGAAATTCAGAAAAGACGAGATTCTCCTTGTGAACAATAAGAACTTCAGCAAGCTTCTCAGCATTCTTATTCGGGCAATGGAGGGCTTTGAGAGGAAGATGGCAACCAACAATAAACGGCATGAGTCAGGACACGTATAAAATGACAGTTTAGGAAATATTCAGTTCAGGTGCTTTGTACATTGTCAAAACAATACATTCGAGACATTTACAACTCAAACTTTACTTATGATGAACCCGAAACCCTTTGTCAAAGCATGATTTGTATTTTTTGCACTGTAAGTTTAGTATTTCGTAATATGCGATATCCCCCTATTGTTGCAAAAGACTAAAAATATGAGAGAAATTATATGCAATGTTGCAAAATTTGAGCAAGAAAAACCGGGGACTGTCTTCCTAATACGTGCACTAGAAATGCCCGAGGAAATTGTTGTTGTGGCAGTATCCAAGGTAATAAATATTCTTTCTCAAAGTTGCAAATGTGTTACATGATGCACACACATGAAACAGAGATGTTTCAACAGCACAAAATCTGAAACGGCGTTTTAACTTTGAAACAAGGTGAATAAACTTTTTGACAAGATAACGATCAACTTTGAATACTAAACTACTGAAACCTCTGAATATGACCATTGTAAGATCTTTTACCCCGCCGTTAAAGTTACCCCAGTGTTTTGACACCCAGTTTGATTCTCCAGTTTGCGCGGCTATCCGACCAGCTCGCACCAACTTGCAGGAGTAGGAAACATGCAGAAAAAATCATACATGATTCTGTGCCTTATATGCAACATACATACTGAAGCGTCTCGAGAGCTCGTGCAAATGTCACAAATTGGTTTCAGAAGTTTATGAAACATCAAGATAATTGAAAAACTCTCAAAAAAAAAATGACACTCTTGACAAGTTGTGAAACTAATTTTGGAAGTGCACGAAAATTTGCGGATTTTTGGTGGCGATACATTTCTGAAGGTATAGGGGTCTTTTTGGAAGTTGCCGTTTCTGAACACGTGTCTGTATAGAAGGGAAGAGTTTGCTGAGGTTACCCGCACTTTTTATCACTTCTCGGCCAATTGGAAGTGTCCACTCCTTCACACATGTGCAGGAAAATAAGTGCGAAGTGCTATTTTTGTGCTTCGCGCGGGCCATAGAAATACCACACTGAATCTATCTTTTTTCCAGCGAGAGTATTTTTACATCCGTGTGCGCTTTCAATTTTCGCTACTTCTTTCTTTGTGCTTATCCTACACAAACACTTGCCTTCGCACTGAAAGTCACCTTTTTTTTATTTGACCAACAACAAAACTTTTGACAAGTTTTTGGTTTTAATTACATCGGTGAGGATTATTCTTTGTGGAACAGCTAGCAGGCTTCGATAAATTAGGTTTCATACTCAGTGGTTTTTACATTACTGTCCTTGTTGAACCGTAAACTCACATCCTTGAGGTTTGCCCCCCGAATTTTTTCTTCCTGCGTGCTCGTGTTTTCTGACCCCTTGATTGGACGGCTCAGATTTTTTCTTCACTTCCGCGCTTTTGGTATAACTTTGCCCAAACGTTGTGGAATTCTTTGTGCCAAACACGTGACCTTTTTTCGCATTCGCATTCCGCACCATGGCCTTGTGTTCCCAAGCTTTCACAGCATCAAAGCGTTCGTGCGACTTGTCGCACCAGCATGACGGACCTGCATCCAAACGGTCATGCCTTTCTAAGATCGACATAAATTCTCCTGTCAATAGAAGATTACCCCAAGTATGTTTTGAAAAATTCCAGAACAACGTGTGCTACTCTTCTTCGTCGGACTCCATGTCTGATTCTGAGGACTACAATACGTGCTATATCGCCGACCAAATCAGGGCTAAGAGAAGAGCTTCCAGTAGGATCTCTTTCTCTTTAGACAAGAAATTGTCACATGCTGTCTCTCAGTACAGTGACGATGAAGACGCCGATTTCCAATTCGTGACTGGTCCTTCCAGCTCGAATGCAGAGAATTTGGACTGCAAGTTGTCAAGCTCACCCAGTGCCTCTTCGGTGTGCATCAACAATACTAACGGAAATATACATGTGGCTCGTCGCAGCAACTCTACCGGGAACTTCTTGCAGATCTCTGATAGCTGCTCTTCAAATGTCAGCAGCACGAAACGCTCGATGCCTGACTCCGACAAGAACTCCAGATCAAGATGCTTTGATTACCTTATCGGCGCCATCGATGAAGCATGGGCCAGATACTGCAACGCCGCATCATCGATCGAAGATGAGACTTATGGCTACAACTCGCCTTCTTCTACTGCTGGCTCTGACGATGAGGATGACTGTGGCAATACGACCGACTTGACGGATTACGAAAGTGAATTTGAAGATCAGTTGACCAAACCCGTGATGAGAAGGAAGCCATCTATCTTTGGGTCTGCAATGCCTCAGAGCTCGCCTGATAGCACCTCCACTGATACCGACCCCTCTTCATGCCACCTACAGGCATTGAAGGACCGGTTGATCAAAGCCAAGTACTTCTTACAAGACTTGGTCGATTCAGATGACTACAACGATGCCTTGGATTTCTGGAAAAGATGGGATATGATTAAATATGCGACTATTGAATTAGTTGAAGATGATGATGACGACTCTGTCGTGGAGTCTACGATTGATGAATTAGAGGATGGAAGATTTTTCACCAACTGAACTCAGTGGTGATTACGAAGAATGAATGAGAAAAAAAAAAGAAAAAAAGAAAAAAAAAAGTTTGAGGGATTGAAATGGTATTTTCACCAATGTTTTATTATTTAAATTTGGGTTATTTACGAAAGGATTGAATGTTTTTTTACAACGGAGAGAAATGTGAGAGGTGTTTCACATTAGGTTTATATTTTAGCTTGTACAATAGATATATCATACGGAGAATAATAGTAGCGCTAGAGAGTCTAGGGACATAGGGACGATTTGGTTAAGCCTTCTGGCTGGTGTTATCTTGCATATAAGGCGCTCAATCTGTCATACTGCGACCATAATCGAACACGCCCTCGCTTCTTCATTAGCTTCCACATCATGCTTTTTTCAACTGTTTTAGGCCTTTTCAGCGTAATCATCCCAGCTCTTGCCAGCGAAGTTGGAATTGGTATGTAAACTCCCCAAGTCCCACCCAAAAAATCCACACTAACAAACAGAGGTGACCCACGAAGTTGAGAACTGCAAGCACAGGGCCCAGAACGGCCAGGATGTTTCGGTGCATTACACCGGAAAACTCGAGAATGGTGAGGTGTTCGACACCTCGCTGAGCAGGGGTCCTATCTCCTTCAAGCTCGGTTCAGGAAGAGTCATTAAGGGCTGGGAACAAGGTATTCTCAACATGTGTGTTGGGGAAAAGAGAACCTTAAACATTCCTTCCGAATTGGGCTATGGAGAAAGAGGAATCGGTCCTATTCCACCAAATGCAAACCTCAGTATGTATATAACTTACTCACTGGAACATTCACCATTTGATCCTTTGATCCTGGATCTTTGGATTCTTTGAAACTTTTACCTTTGGTTTTTTTTTCTTTTTATGAACACAATCAATACTAACATGCAGTCTTTGACGTTGAGTTGGTCAGTGCCGGAGGTGTTGACAAAGATGAGCTTTAAATATAGCTCCACTAATGGGTCAATTGGAAGTGTACCTTTGTCCTAAATATGTGTTTCTAGATCTATAACTTCCTGAGATATGATACAGAATATTTTAGTGCAAATCATCAGTAACAAGAAATCTATATTGAACTAAACCCATAATGAAGCCAGAATGTGTAGCAATGTGTAGTTAAGTGGTCTTTTTCCTTTAGAGTGCCTCTTGTATGCAGTGTTATCTGAGATACCAGTTTTCCAGCGCGGCCCCGGCCCAATTCTTTCTATACCTCTAGACATGAACTACACCAAGTGTTTGGAGCAGTTTGTAGAGACCGGCAAGAAGTTATTGATTGTTAATGGTCCTTCAATCTGTCGCAAAAGACAACGGCTCCTAGTGCTTGACCTGTCGTTCAATCCACCGCATTTGGCCCACTATGCTCTTGCCTCAGAGGCACTCCACCACGACTTTGGAGATGACATTGAAAAGAACATCTTATTGTTACTTTCAGTCAAAAACGCAGATAAAAGTGCATCGGATATTCAACTGTTCAGCCATAGAATGAGCATGATGCGCTTGATGGCTGACCTGTTGCAGCTGCTCAATGTCAACGTCAGCATAGGCCTCACTGACTGTGCCAAATTCGCTGACAAGGCACAATGTCTCAGCGAGTATTATCCAAATTCAACCTTAACATTTTTGCTTGGTTTTGATACTCTTATCCGTATTTTGGACCCCAAGTATTACCTTCCTTCCAGCCTAGCTGAGTCTCTCCTGGACTTTATGACTCACTCAGAGTTATTCTGCTTGACGCGAGCTGGCAATTCAGAGGAGATCGAACTTCAGCAAAGGTACGTGGAGAAAATCGCTAATTCAGAATATCCGGGGATTCCTGCGGACTGGGCAAAGAAGATCCTTGTGAAGTCGCTTCTGAATAGCCCGAACTCCATCGACTCTGTATCTTCAACCAGCATTCGGAATAGCCACGCCAACGGCATCCAAGAAAACTTGCCTGTGCTTGGAGAAATTAACCTGTACATCAAGACCAATGGTCTTTACATCTCAAAAGACTCAAAATAGCAAGATGGTGCCCCGCGCTAAACAAGCATGGAAAGCATAAAGCAAACACCAAGAATCACAACACACACCATTTTTTGCTGGATGGTTCCTGAGACTTGAAGGCCTTTGACATACTCCAATTTGCCAGCTTTATTGATGTGTCTACAATCAAACTCGCCTCCGTTCAAGGCATCTCTGAGGTTTTCGGTCTCTTCATCCAGACAATCGAATGTGCGGTCCGATGAGTATAACTTGATACTTCCTTTGACAAGACGCAAATTGTCCCATCTGGTGCCCTTGATATTACCATTGACTTCAAGGGCTCCATCAATGACTTCAAGACTGGGGAAGAAATCGATATTTTGAAGGGCAGTGTTATTTGAAATCACCAAGCCTCCACCGATTTTGGTTAGCTGACTGAAATCCGCCTGCTTCAACTGATAATTGGCCGACATTTTGAACGATTCTCCAATCGATGTCAACGAGGGGAAACCCACATATGAGAACTTATTGCGCAAGAGGTTGACTGAACCTGTCACTACACATAAGTTTTCCATCTTCAAGTTGGTCACGTCGCTTACAGTCATATTGTTTGCTATGGTCAACCGACCAAACCCAGCCTCCAAGTTCCTTGCATTTCCAGTGAGCTGGAAACTATGAGTGACCTCACTAAAGTCGAAAGCAACATACTCCAAGTATCTGTTGTTGTTGATATCAAAGGAATGCACCTGGGGTGCCGAAAAGCCAGCAAGTTTTTTGATGGAGGTATCCACAATAGTGATGTTCTCTACACCTTTCAAGTTGCTCCAAACCACCTCACTTAGTAAAGGTGCCACACTCCAATCTAAGCTATGCACATTGCGAAGCTTGGGAATCTCAATGGTGGTGAGTGCTGCCAAACGCGTTACTTCAAACAGCCAGGTAATTGTGTGAAGCCGAGGTGCAAAGAATGCCTTCAACTCAGTGGAGTTGACTATAATTAAACTACCCTCAATAAACTCAAGGTTGTCGAGGGAGAAGGAGGAATCAACGTAATTGAAGATTTTGAGATCGCCTCTCAAAGAACGACATCCCAGGATCTTCTTTAAATTCTCTTTGCTGGAGAAATATGATGAGTCTAATACGCAATGGTACCCGATGGCTAAAGTCAGCAATTGAACAAGAGGTCAAAACTGAAGGGGTTTATACATACTATTGGCCAAAGCATTGCATGTCCCAACTATGAAAGCAAGGATCAACGGAATCAGAAGCATTGTGTGGTAGAAGAGGTTTGCAGTCAGGTTTTGCGCCCACGCAAAAGGGTCGCATTTCGCAGTCGTCCATTATGGACGTCACGTGAGCTACCAGGACACCGACATCTCCAGCAATTATGCCCTAAAACCTAATAGCTCCATTGTTTGATTTCATCACAGCTGTTTTGAAATATGTCTCCGCGGATCTATATATTTATTGTGTCTGACTTATGTAAAAATCTATGCAGCTCAATCTCTCAACAACTTTAAAAACAACTCTAAAGGCGGCTCTATTGGATGACAGTATTATACAACTCCACTAAATTTCTGGGCTCATCTAATTCTAGTTTTAGTCCATAGTATTATTACACAGTGCATTACATAAGTCTCAAATTATCATGTTATGTCTGTGCCTAATTAGCTTGTTCATATTCCGATTATTGTCCAAGAGCCTTTAACTCTATTGAAATGATTTGGGAAGCCAGCGTACCATAAGAAGTTACCTCTTGAGATCGTCTAGGCCAAAAATCTAAAAGACATCAATATGCGTTAAATATTAAGGTTTTATCAATTGAGGCTAAAAGAAACATTTAGATGGGTTGCTGGCCAGGGGACTACACCAGTCACCATACTTTCTCACATTATTATCAAGCTGCTACATTATGGTATCATATCAGGTATCTACTGGTAGTATTTTTTTTTTTTTTTTGGTTGTTGCTTATACAAAACATATACAGCATATTAAGAATAAAACCGTTTCCATTAAAGTGTACGAAAACTTACCTATGACCAAGTGACGTATATCTATATCTGTACTGATTTAAGCTCATAGTGGATCCAGCCGTATACTCTGTACTCACTACTTATACTCATACCTTATATACACAATTCTCTACTATATAAATTTTTATTGAACTCATTTTATTTTTCAGCATTTTCATTAGGGTAACTCTATCTTTTTTTTTCTTGTTCTTGTTCTTGTTCCAGGAGTATACCTGGTTGTACCGATTTTCGCATTCTATCTAAATTGTACTCTATTGCCAGTATGTTATGCTGCGGACCTGGCTGCGAAAGACAATGCCTAGCTTGACATCCATACACTTATCAGGTCAACACCAACCAAGTCAAATGAAAATAATCATAATAGGAAAAAAACAAAAAGTCTGCAACACTTTGGAGTCTACTTGTCATAATCTTCAGTATAGAATAAATCACCGAAAACATTATGCTACTTATTCTGTATTATATGTTATGTCTGGTAGAGCCATTCTGATGGTGGTGGTGTCTTGGCCTCCTCAATGCGCGCTTCACCTTGGGCCCGCAGATGCTCATCGCAGTATTTTTTCTCCATATACTCCAATATTACACCCAAATACAGTGGTACATCGTCCGTCGAAGGAATAAAAAAAAATAAGCCATCTACCACTATGATGAATCACAGTATCGAGGTGGACTTTGCCTTGGCTGACGCCAGGTACGAGAGCTTCCGTCTGCTCTTTCCCCAGAAGAAAGCCCCAAAGGGTTTCGCCTACAATCCATCCTTATCGGAAGCCGACAACTTGGACAACCTCGCATTGTTTGCATTGAACCATAATACCACTGCTGCTGTCTTCCATGCATTCCCCAGCATTTTCCTTGATTTGGTGTCCAGATGGGTGCTTTCGCCGGCCCGTTTCGAGGCCGCATATACCGATTCCGATGGTGTCAATTGCAATGGTTCCATCATCTTATTGGCCATCTCGCGGGTCTTTAGAGTCTTCCCTGAATGTCACTTATTATTGGAGCATTTCTTGCATGAGCACCAGTTCCTTCAAAAGTCACTTGTGGCTTTGCCTTCTCATCAATTGCAAGATGTGCTTTTGGCGTTCTACAGACTCTACGCCGGCACTTCCCAGATGCATAAATACGTTGTGCCCGAAATCTTATACGAGGTCATCTCCGATGGACCCGATCCCGTCTGCAAGTTCTTGGCCATCGAGATCTTATGCAAATATTTGAGTGTTTCCGATTCCTCTCGCAGTGTGATGCTCTCCACACATATCCTGGATGCCCTGTTGGTTGGAATCTATGATCACGACACTAAGATCGACTTTCGCTTTGTGGACTTGGTCGAGGCTAAAAGGCTATCGAACTTCTCTGCTCTAGCCCAAAATGTACCCACAGTCACCACCTCCAAGAAGGTGCAGTTTCACACCCAGCACTTATCTCCAATGGTGACGTCTATCTGTGGAGTGCTTGTAGCAGTTTCAAAAAAACTGACCATTACAGAAGCACAAGGGGGTGATATAGAGGCCGTTCCCACCACTAATGCCGTGGAGGTGCTCAAAAAATTAGCGGTCAATCTTCAGAACAATATGCCCGTTATGCTCTATGGCCAGGCTGGTTCCGGAAAGACATTCTTAATCAACCAGATTGCAAAATATTTGTCTGTCCAAGAGAGCATTGTCAAAATCCACTTGGGTGAGCAAACAGACGCTAAACTATTATTGGGTACTTATACATCGGGAGAGAAACCCGGCAGTTTCGAATGGAGATCCGGAGTTTTGACCACTGCAGTCAAGGAAGGTAAATGGGTCTTGGTCGAGGATATCGACAAAGCTCCCACCGAAGTCTTGTCTATCTTGTTGACTTTGCTTGAAAAGAGACAGTTGAGCATTCCTTCCCGTGGAGAAGTTATAAACGCACACAGTGGGTTCAAATTGATCTCTACCGTCCGGACCCATA
Source organism: Metschnikowia matae var. maris (assembly GCA_002370695.1). NCBI lineage: Eukaryota > Fungi > Ascomycota > Pichiomycetes > Serinales > Metschnikowiaceae > Metschnikowia > Metschnikowia matae. Next base: position 18,748 of record NKZH01001817.1, on the reverse strand, counting down.
GCGATGTTTCTTCTTCAAGAATCCCCGATATGATCGGTTTGAGATTATGGAACTTGATCGAAGTCAAAACCCCCAACGAGTTGGAGTTGAGGCAGATTCTTGCCACGAGATACCCCATTTTACAGAGCTTAATTGCAAAGTTCATTACTGTCTACAACAAGATCTGTCATATTTACTCCATGACTTCCTTCATCACCCTCAACAAAGGTTCGCACCCCAGAGTGATTTCAATTAGAGACTTGATGAAGTTCTGCTCAAGATGTGACCTGATGTTCCAGAACAAAGGAGTGAAGTCCTCGGACCAGTTGTTGGAAACTCTGATCTACGAAAATATCTTTGCTGAGGCTGTTGACTGCTTTGGAAGTGCAATCACTGAGTACAAAGCATTGAGCTTGATCATAAGCGCAATCGGAGAAATTTTGGAGATTCCTTCTTCTCGAATCAGTGTTTTTGTTGATAGCTATGTGCCAACATTATACATGGATGACGAAAAGATTGAAATCGGAAGGGCATGTCTCAGGAAATCATACACCGACAAGGCACTCTACTCCAAAAAGAAATCGGCTAAGAGTGGCTCAACTTTTGCTCGAACCAAACACTCCAAGCGTCTTATGGAGCAAATCGGTGTGGGCATTGAAATGGTGGAACCTGTTTTGCTTGTGGGAGAAACTGGTACCGGTAAAACTACAGTCGTTCAGGAAGTGGCCCAAATGATGAATAAGAAACTCACCGTCATCAATGTTTCTCAGCAGACCGAATCAGGTGACCTTCTTGGTGGCTACAAGCCAGTTAACACCAAGACTGTGGCTGTCCCCTTGCAAGAAGTGTTCGAAAACTTGTTTTTGGCCACATTTTCTCAGAAGAAAAATGCAAGATACTCTGCAGTTTTGTCAAAATGCTTCAACAAGAGCCAATGGAAGAATGTTATCAAACTTTGGTCCGAAGCAGTGAAGATGGCCACAGAACTTCTTGGAAAGAAGGAAGATTCCGAAGAGGAGGCAGACGAGGGTCCAAAAAAGAAGAGGAAGCTCAGATCTCAAGAAAAGCACACGCTTATTCAAAAGTGGAACAGGTTTCAGGAGGATGTCAACAACTTCTCCACGCAAGCAGCCAATCTTGAGAACTCATTCGTCTTTAGCTTCGTGGAAGGTTCTCTTGTGAAAGCTATCCGGAATGGTGAATGGCTTCTTTTGGATGAAATCAACTTGGCCTCCCCTGACACATTGGAGAGTATTGCTGATTTGCTCTCTGAAAGTCTGGACCAGAGATCCATTCTTTTGAGTGAAAGAGGTGATGTGGAGGCTATAAAAGCACACCCCGATTTCAGGATCTTCGGATGTATGAATCCTTCCACGGATGTGGGTAAGAGAGACTTGCCTCTCAGTATCAGATCCAGATTCAGTGAGATCTACGTGCATTCTCCTGACAAGGACAGGGAGGATTTGACATCCATCATCGAGAAGTATATTGAAAGATACGCCGTGGGAGACGATTGGGTGGTTGAAGACATTGCTGAGTTGTACTACGAGGCAAAGACCTTGGCCGAATCCAACAAAATCGTCGATGGTGCAAACCAAAAGCCCCACTTCAGTATTCGTACTTTGACAAGGACATTGACTTATGTTCGTGACATTGTGGCCATCTACGGCTTACGGAGAGCACTTTACGAAGGTTTCTGCATGTCTTTCTTGACTTTACTAGACAAAGATTCTGAGAACAAGTTGAAGCCCATTATTGCTAAGTACACGGTGGAGAAGTTGAGCAACGCCAAGCAAGTGATTTCGAGATGTCCTCCACCTCCAAGTTCCACGGACCTGGAGTATGTGCAATTCAAGCACTACTGGTTGAAGAAAGGTTCGGGCGAAATCTCTAACCCCAACTATATTATCACCCCATTCGTTGAGAAGAATTTGCTCAACTTGGTACGTGCTACCGCTAGCAGAAAGTTTCCTGTTCTAGTGCAAGGTCCCACTTCCGCAGGTAAAACCTCCATGATCAGCTACTTGGCCAGCATCACAGGCCACAAGTTTGTGCGTATCAATAACCATGAACACACAGACCTACAGGAGTACTTGGGAACATACGTTTCTGATTCCAGTGGAAAGTTGGTGTTCAGGGAAGGTGTGTTGGTGGAAGCCTTGAGAAAGGGTCACTGGATTGTGTTGGATGAGTTGAATCTTGCACCCACCGATGTGTTGGAAGCATTGAATCGTTTGCTTGATGACAACAGAGAGTTGTTTATTCCAGAAACCCAGGAAGTCATCCGGCCACACCCTGAGTTCATGTTGTTCGCCACGCAAAATCCACCAGGATTGTACGGAGGTAGAAAGATTCTCTCTCGTGCTTTCAGAAACAGATTCCTCGAGTTGCATTTCGATGATATTCCTCAGGATGAACTTGAGATCATTTTGAAAGAACGGTGCCAGATTGCACCTTCATACGGAAAGAAGATTGTTGAGGTCTATAAGCAGTTATCAGTACGGCGTCAATCTAGCAGGCTTTTCGAACAGAAAAACTCGTTTGCTACTTTGAGAGACTTATTCAGATGGGCCTTGAGAGAGGCAGTGGGATATGAGGAACTCGCAGCTAATGGGTATATGTTGTTGGCCGAAAGAGTGCGTTCCGAAGAAGAAAAGCAGGTGGTGAAGGAGACCATCGAAAAGGTCATGAGAGTCAAGCTCGATATGGACGCATACTACGAAAGCTTAGAGAACAAGCAGCTCATGGAGTTGGATCTGCCCATCGTATGGACCAAAGCCATGAGACGCTTGGCTGTACTTGTGGAAATGTCCATTAAGTACAAGGAGCCTTTGCTTTTGGTTGGTGAAACCGGATGTGGAAAAACTACCGTGTGTCAGATTATCGGGCAGCTTCTTGGGCGCGAGCTAGTCACAGTCAATGCTCACCAGAATACCGAAACAGGTGATATTTTGGGTGCTCAAAGACCACTCCGGAATCGGTTTGAGCTTAGGGCTGAGTTGTTGAGAAACCTCTATTCATTCTTCGAATTGGTGAGGGTTGACATTCCGCCTGAGGACTCAAGAGTTGAGGATTTGATCAAGGATTACGAGAGAGCAAAGAAGAACCTTAATGAAGACCCGGAAACCTCTAAGTTGGTCGAAACCATCGATGAGCAGATCAAGAACTCAAATGTCCTCTTTGAGTGGGTGGACGGACCTTTGGTTCAAGCCATGAAAAAGGGTGAGTTTTTCCTTTTGGATGAGATCTCTTTAGCTGATGACTCAGTCTTGGAAAGATTGAACTCAGTCTTGGAGCCCGAGAGAAGCTTATTGCTTGCAGAAAAGGGAACAGATGATACCTTCTTGACTGCAGATGTCAACTTCCAGTTCTTGGCCACCATGAATCCAGGAGGAGACTATGGTAAGAAGGAATTGTCTCCAGCGCTTCGGAACAGATTTACCGAAGTGTGGGTCCCCTCGATGGATGATTTCAACGATGTCAAACAAATTGTCAAATCAAGATTGCAACCAGAGAGTGTTCATTTGAGCACAGCCATGGTGCAGTTTTCCGAATGGTTTGGCAAGAAGTTGGGCAATGGAAACGCCAACAGTGGAGTGATTTCGCTTCGTGATATTTTGGCCTGGGTCGAGTTCATCAATTCGTGTCTGCAAAATGTTTCCAGAGAAATCGCATATGTCAATGGTGCTTTGATGGTGTTTGTGGATGCTTTGGGAACCAACAATACGGCTTACCTTGCTGAAAACGAGGAGAAACTCTCGCAATATAAGCAAAGTTGTATTGAAAAGTTGACATCTTTAATTGGAGCTGACCACTTTATTCAAAAGGACAGTTTCTCCATTGAGGTGACGGAAGACAAGTTGAAGGCGGACATTTTCGAGATCCCCAGAGTTGCAGGTGCTAAATGGGAGGGTCTGTTCAATTTGCAGGCACCAACCACTTCAGCCAACGCTATGAGGGTCATGAGAGCCATGCAAGTCAACAAACCAATTCTTCTCGAGGGTAGTCCAGGTGTTGGTAAGACCAGTTTGGTCTCTGCCATTTCCAAAGCTACCGGAAATCACTTGATTAGAATCAATTTGTCTGAACAGACGGATCTCATTGATTTGTTTGGTTCCGATGCTCCTGTGGAAGATGGGAAAACCGGAGAGTTTGTGTGGAGAGATGCACCTTTCCTCCGTGCCATGAAGAACGGTGAATGGGTGTTGCTTGACGAGATGAACTTGGCTTCGCAGTCGGTGTTGGAGGGGCTTAATGCCTGTTTGGACCATAGAGGAGAAGCTTACATTCCCGAATTGGACCGCTCCTTTCCTAAACATCCAGACTTCAAGGTGTTCGCAGCCCAAAACCCTCAGTACCAAGGAGGAGGCAGAAAGGGTTTACCCAAATCTTTTGTCAATCGTTTTTCCGTGGTGTACATGGATATCTTGAAAAAGGAAGATTTGGTGCTTATCTCCAAGCAATTGTTCCCCCAGATCCCCGAGGAGAGCTGTCTCAAAATGATCAGTTTCATGTCTCAATTGGAAGAGGAGGTTGTGATCAATAAGAAGTGGGGCATGTCGGGAGGTCCTTGGGAGTTCAACTTACGTGACACTTTGCGTTGGTTGGGTCTCTACAACTCCAGAAGCAATTTGGGAACAGCCTCTGATGTCTCCATTGGAGACTTCTTGGATATGGTCATCTGTCACAGATTCCGCAACCAGGATGATCGCCAACGCGTGAGAGAATTGTTTGAGTCTGTTTTTGGCGACCATGATGTGAAGGATGCTTACTTCTCAATGGGCGAAAACTACGTTCAGGCTGGTGGATCTGTGTTGAAGAGATCTGACCTTATACTGTACGACAACTCGTCGGAGAAGACCCATTTCCTTGCTCTCCAGTGCAACTACAAGATTCTCGAGTCTGCCATTCGTGCAGTCAATGAAAACCTTCCACTCATTCTTACCGGGCCTACCAATTCTGGAAAGACCGAGTTCATCAGGTATCTTGCTACTATTGCTGGAGTCAAGCTTTCTGAGTTTTCCATGAACAGTGATGTTGACAGTATGGATATTCTCGGAGGCTATGAGCAACTTGATCTCACTCGGTCAGTTAATGCCATCACCAAGGAAACGTTTGTGCTTCTTAATGAGTTGGTAGTGATCAACTTGAAGACTTCACAGACAGAAAAGTCCGTTTTGGCAAGGTGCTTGCAACTCCTTGAGTTTATGAGGAAAACTGATATCAACATGGAAAACTTCGACTCGTTTGCAAGCCATCTTAAAGAGTTTGTGGCTCACACTCTGAACGAGAAGTTGAACCATCTTCTTGAGGCTTCAGTGGACTTGAGCAAGAAGTTGCGTGAGGTCCTGACAGTCAAATTCAACTGGTTTGATGGTTTATTAGTGAAAGCAGTCTCCAATGGTGATTGGCTTGTGCTTGACAACGCCAACTTGTGCAATCCATCGGTGTTGGACAGACTCAACTCATTGTTGGAGACCAATGGTTCGTTGATCATCAACGAGTGCTCGCAGAAGGATGGTTCGCCACGTGTGATTGTTCCTCACAAGAACTTCAGACTCTTCTTGACTGTTGACCCCAAATATGGAGAGTTGTCTCGTGCCATGCGGAATAGATGTGTGGAGATCTACTTGGATGATTTGAGTGACAGATCGACCTCTTTCGACCGCAAGTGTCTTGGCTACGAAGAGAGATCAATTGGAGAAGAATCAACCACGGCAGAAGCTGAGGAATTAGACAACATGATGGAAAAATTGAACGTGCACAGCATCCAGCTGGCCAAGCCTATGTCCGCATATGTGCCTTCCACCAAGTCTTACGTCAGAAACTTTTCGCTTTTGAACGATATTGCTGAGATTCCGGATACTGGAGCTGATGCGCTTGCAGGAGTTTTAAGCATTTATCACTCACGTGATGTGAAGAAGTGGGCCAGATCTTTCAAAGGTTCAGAGTTTGGATCCGGCGAGATCCTGCGTCTTGAACAAGTTTGCTCGTTGATCAACTACTTAGTCTCCATTGGCTATGTCAAGAATATGATGAGTCTTTATGGGAACACTAAGTCGTCGAGCATTGTGACCAATGACTTTGCTGCTAATCAGGCTTTGCATCCTTTGATCAATCGCTTCATCATCAACTATCTCAGTATTGAAGGCAGCAGATTGGACTTAAAGAGATCAGAGTCCTCAATGATTTTCCTCGTTGCGTTAGGTATAATTGGTTTCAATGAATCTCTTGCAAAACTCGAGGCAAGAGCTATGCAAGTGAAACTAGGAGATTTGTCTTTCATCGAGAAATCAGCAGCTCTTGCTTTGGGAAGAGAGCTCAAGAAACCTCCCAAGATCCACATCTACTCATACGTCAAAGCTGTGCAGTCATTCATTACCAAGGTGTTCGAAGGATCAATGGATAAAAAGCAGTTCATGAACCAGAACTACAACTTATACGAAAGCTTGGCTGAGCTCCAGACTGTTTGTGAATGTTTGTTCAAAGCATCGAAGGAGCAGAACATTTCAAAGTTGAGAGTGTACCACGGAATGGTGACTTCTTGGTTAGAAACGCACCAAGTGAATGGTCTTGTCAGTGAGCATGCTCAAGAAATCACGTCCTTGAAAGTCGGCTTGGAGCTTACCTCAGGATTCTCCATGGTCAAGATTTGGGACAGATTCAGACAAGTGTACCCCAAATCGGAAGTGGCCTGGAGCAATTACGCCAATCTTTTATCGTTGTTGAACGACTTTGACATTATTTCTACAAAGTTATATCCTGACACTTACGGTGAGGTCACTACTTTAAGAAAGCTGTTGCTTGAACTCCATGACGAGATTGTTGCTGATACAATCAAAGATTCCGACATGAGTACGATTTTCGTTAACTTCACTACTGCCTTTAAGAAGCTTTCTGATCTCGCGGCCTCGTTTGTGGTTGAACGTATCAACACTTTTGACCGGGAATTCACCGTCTTGTCGCAGTTTTTGGAAATAAGCTCTTATTTCAAGAGCTCAACTCTCGAGAAACAATTGCAAGTTGCAAACTACTCCACAAGGCCATCGTCGACGCTAGCAAATGCCAACAAGTCCGACTTGTTGCTGCCTTATCCTAGAATCTTCGATTGTTTATGGAACAAGAGTACTTTTTCCAAGGAGATCTTTACCAATGAGCTTTTGTTCTCTGCATTACAAAAGACTCTCAATATTGACTCCTGTCCAGGAAAATATTTGGATCAGACACTTAACGATGTGAAGGTTTTGGGAAGAAATATGATCGAATCTTCGCAAGACATTCTTGACAACCAAAAGAAACACTTCCAGATTATCTTGGTCAAGTGGATCATCGAGATGTTCAAGGTCCATGACTTGGAATTTTCGGACTCAGTGGAGACAATGTCCTCTCTTGATGAAGAGAGTATCAAGAACATGTTGCTTACAGTCCAAGAGACGTGTGAAGGGTCAGTTATTGTTGTGTTTGAGCAGTTTTTCATGCCTGCTTTACACCTTATTTCGAAGTCCGACACATTGTCAGAAGCGGAGAGGTTGAACTCGTTGGGTAAAGCATGGATCTTATTTTCCAGTGGGTGCATACAATTGTACGTCCCCAATTCTCCTCTTGACCCTGCAATTGAAGACCATGTGACATTTACCGTGTCTCAGAAGCATCAAGAGGCACTTCAAAAACTCATTGCGTCGTGGAGATCAGTTGGAAGAGTCATCAGTGGTGATGAAAAGTTGAGACTTGAGTCCGACTTGCCCAAGACCAAAGAGACTGAATTTGTCAAGCCTCAAATCTTCAGAAGAACCGAAAGCATCGATGAGTTGTTTGATGAATGGAACGCTTTCATGGAATCTGCAATTGATGTTGAGCCATTGAAGAGGGTATTAGAGGCAGCAGAGGACTTCTCGGTGGAAAACCATGTTCAAAAAGTTGGCATTTTCCACAACAACTCGGCTAACTTCATCATGCGTTTGAAATCAAACTACCCTACTTATGCCGATTTGAACGATATTCTCTGTGGATACATTTACGGTGTTCGCTTGGGATTGGATTTGATGGAGATTGATGGTCGGAACCAAAACGCCGCATTCAAGATTACTTCCATGTGGCAGCTTGACATTGAGACCTTGATGAGCCCAACTTCTATTGAGTCTACTTTTGATGAAGTCAACAACTTGAACAAGGAAATCAGTGGAAACACTACTTTGAGTGAAAAGGTCATGTTGTACTTTATCAACTTGTGCTTTTCCCAAGCTGTGGTACCTAACTCTGTGGTCAACAGAGCTTTCCAATCGTTGTACTACAGATGGTCTTACCGCAAGATCAAGGCGGACGAAGCTGCAGCTCAAGAAGGATCCATTTACAAGCACAAAGATACTGACAATGCTGATGAAGATTTCAAAGAACTCTTCCCAGATTACGATGAGGTGATGGATCTCGATTCAAACGAGAAGCCTGCTTCAGCATCTTTTGATGATTTGTATTACAACATTGCAAAGTCATATGTGTCTTTCTACTTGGAGGAAAAGAAGATGTCGGTCACTGATCTTGCAGAACAAGGGTCCGTGTTGTGTTCTGAGATGCAATCACAGTACCCAGATGTGATTTACGCATCCAGCAACCCCTCACAAATGGCTGCCTTGTTGGTCAGCATGAAGACATCCCACGATAAGTTTCTGAATGCATCTAGCAATGAAATCAGTTTCTACCATGAGCCAAATCCTGCTGAGTACAAACGGGCCATGAAAACAACACTTTCTATCCACAATTTCATCGCCAAGTTGTTGGCACAATGGCCTGAACATGCTACGCTCCAGAACATAGCCAGAGTGGTGGATGAATTCTTAAGTTTCCCCTCCAGCATTCCTCTTGATAAGTTGTTGCATAAGATCGAACTCATTTTCAACTACCTTAATGAGTGGGAGAAGTTTGCTTCAAGCCAGGTATCCCTTAAGACGCTCTACGAGGACCTCACTGAGCTTATTGTCTCTTGGAGACGCTTGGAACTCTCGTCGTGGAAAACATTGTTCCACCAGGAGGACTTGAAGTTCCAGAAGTCGATTGGAAAATGGTGGTTCCACTTGTTTGAAACCATCATCATCCCCAATATCCAGGAAGAAGGTTTTGATGAAAAACCTAGTGTGGTCCAAATTCTCGGAGCCTTGAATATCTTCATGACCGAAACGACTTTTGGTGAGTTCCAAACCAGATTGAACTTAGTGAGGGCTTTCTACATCCACCTCACAACCTTGGAGAATTCACACGAGAACATCATCAATGGCCTTGCAAATTTCATCCAATTCTACGAGCAGTTCATCCCACACATTGAAGAGACCATCACTTCTACTAAGAAGACGTTGGAAAAGGATATTTCCGAAGTGATTCTTCTCGCAAGCTGGAAGGACGTCAATATCGATGCTCTCAAGCAAAGCTCCAAGAAGTCTCACAACAATCTTTACAAGATTGTACGGAAATACCGCTCATTATTATCTACATCTGTTGCTCCAATTGTTGAAGCAGGTATTCCTAAAGAAAATTCCGTTGTTTCTCGGAGCTTGATGGAACTCAAAGCTAAACATTTGGCGGAATTGTCCAAAGATGAAAAACTTAGCGTTTTGCTCAGCTGTGAGAGTGTCAAGACTTGGAGCACCAGACCTGCTCGGTTGAAGAATATCAATATCGTGGAGAAGAACTTGAAGGTTTACATTCAACGGATCTTGCAGGACCAGGTACCATCAATCTATGACTATGCCAAGGAAGTGGTTGAAGAAATGGAGAGACTCAAGAAGGAGACCCCAAGTGTGATGAATGAGGATACCAAAAAGAATGTGGCGTCTTTGAAGACCCAAAAGCACAAATTGCTCAGTGATACATTCAAGGAGTTGAGGAGAATCGGAGTGAGAACAACCGTCAAACCAGACATCAAGAAGGTCTTGGCCACTGTTAACTTGATTCTTGTTAACTCCACTCCTTTCAGTCGTGCTTCTGTGAGAGGTATTGATGGACATTACTTTAGGTGTCTTGAAATAATGCCTCGCTTGAGAAGTGCAATTGCTGGTGGTAATGAGGAGGTTCCTCAAGCTGATCTCGAGAGAGGCCTTGCAGCAGCAGAAAACTTGTTGTTTTCTTTGCTCACAACCCGAGGCCCTATTTCGAGCTTATCTGCAACCGTTGACGAGCTTGAATTGTTGAGTGACGACTTGAAGGCTTTCAGCAAGAACGAGAAGCACGACTTAGTGCAAGCTTCTGTCGTGGATTCTTTGGAACTCAACATGAAAGAAATTGGAGCCTTGGCTTCGAACTTATCCAGAGTTCTTGATTATGCCTGCGATGTGGTGAGCTCTGCTTCCTACCTTCAATCAGGTAGTGTGGATACCTCCGTTTTTTCAGGTCTTAAAGGAAAATGTGCTGAGTTGGTCACTGCATTGCCCAGGCCAGGATCGAGATACTTTACTTCGTCGGAAAAAGATCTTGTTATAGCTTTCAAGGAATACTTGACAGCAACGGAGAATGCTATGATCACGTGGTCCGAAACCCATCCAAGCTTGAAATTTGTGTCTGATGTTGTGTTGACTTTCATCAGAAAATTGGCCATCAAGCCATTCCTCCACTCTTGCACTTCCATGAGCAGCATCAATACGGTTGAAGCTGTGGAGACAGAATTGAGAAAAACCTCAACATCGGTCATTTTGTCGGTTCAAAAAATTCTTGAGTTATACAACGAGGAAATTACAGACGAGACCGATGACTGGCTCACTTTGTCTCAACAGAAATTGACCAAAACCCTCAAGCTTACACACCACACAAAGATCTTGGCGAACTTGAAGGCAGTGAGAGACTCGATTTTGACCATTGAGCACAATGCCCAAAGTTCAGCCACCATTTCTGCATTAGTGGCTTTCACCATGCCTTTGATCATGCAGTACCAGAACCTCTGTGTCCTGTTATTGGAGAAGTCCAAGAAAAATTACATGGAGCTTTCGAAATCCACTTTCATCTTGGTCAAGTGTTTGCATACGCTTGCAAGCGAAGGGTTCTGCTCTCCTCAAGGTCCTAATGAACAAAAGGATGATAAAAACATGCAAGATGGTACTGGTTTGGGAGATGGAGAAGGTGCTGATAATAACTCTAAGGATGCCGAAGAGGACGATGATTTATTAGAGCATGCACAGAAACCAAACGAAGAGAAGGATAAGAATGACGAGGACGACGAAAATGACGATGCTGTTGATATGGAGGGAGATATGGCTGGTGATTTGGAAGAAGCTTCTGACCAGGAGAAGGACGATGAGGATATGGATGAACAAGATGAAGAGGATTTGGATGAAGAAGTCGATGACATTGATGATCTCGATCCTAATGCTGTTGATGAGAAAATGTGGGATGAGGAAGTCAAAGAGGACGAGAAGGAGAAGGACCTGGACAAGATGCCTCAAAACCCCACAAATGATGATGACGATATGCAAGCCAACGAAGAGGAGAATGAAAATCAGAAGGAAGATGATCAGAAAGAAGATGGTGAAGAGAAGGATGAAGATAAGGGAGATGATAACGACGATGGAGAAGAGGAGGACAATGTCGGAGAACAAGAAGATGAAGTCAAGAACGAGGAGAACGAGCAGTTGGACGAGCATGTTCCTGAGAATGAAGCCTTGGAACTCCCCGACGATATGAACATGGACGATGAGGACGAAATCGATGGCGACGAAGAAGAAGAAGAGGAATTCGAAGATAAGATGGATGTTGACGAAGAAGAGGAGGAAGAGGCTCTGAAGAAGGAAGATAAAGATGACAAGGAACCAGAGGGAGCTGAAGAAAATGCTGAAGGTTCTGACGACGAAGGAGAAGACGAGGATGAAGACAAAGAGGAAGAGGAAGATGACAACTTAGAGCCAGAGGTAGAAACCGCAGAAAAGGATGTTGATGAAGACCAGCAAGATGCACTGTCGGACGAAGAAACTGCTCAAGGACCAGAAGAAGATGAAGAAGAAAAGAAGGATGAAGATAAGGAGGATACTGCAGAGAACGGCGAAGATGCTGCTGAAGGAGAAGATGGAGCCGACAATAACGATGAAAACGAAGATGTCGACATGGACAACGCAGCCAAAACCGATGCCGGTGAACAAGGTGACGGTGCAGACAACCAGGTGATGGAGGAAAAAGATGACCTTGGCACTACAGGTGCTGCGTCAGCCGAAAAGAACCAGGAAGAAAGCAACGAAGAAGAAGCACCTTCAGAAGACCAAGCCAGAGATGAAATGAAGGAGTCCTTGAAGCAATTAGGAGATTCCTTGAAAGAATTCCATCGCAGGCGGCAGGAAATTAAAGAAGCCAGTCTTGAAGAGAAGGAGGAAACAGAGGAAAAGGCAGACTTCAAGGCCGACGAATTCGAGCACGTTGATGGAGAGAATTCAAAGCATGATACACAGGCTCTTGGAGCTGCTGACAACAAAGACCAAGTTCAGAGCATTGATGAGGATATGGCCATAGAAGAAGAGGAGGAAGACGAGCAAGCCCCAGAAGAGGTCAACATCAAGCAAGAAGATGATATGGAAGTCGATGAAAACCTCGAAGAAGTTCCCGACCAAGCTACCGAAGAAGCAGATGACTTCGAAGGCAAAACAAAGGGTGGTGTTGTTGGTGAGAGAAAGACAGAAGAAGAAAAGGACAGTGAGGAGATGATTGCAAACCACGAATTCGAAGATGAGACCATGGCAGAGCAAGAATTGGAAACATACAGAGAAGAAGACTTTGTGATCAACCATGAAGATGTTCCAGCCATGGATGTCAATGAAGCCCGTGACTTATGGAGAAACAGTGAGATTGCAACCCAGGAATTGGCCTCTGGCTTGAGTGAGCAATTGAGACTCATCTTGGAGCCCACATTGGCCACCAAGTTACGAGGCGACTACAAAACCGGTAAGAGATTGAACATGAAGAGAATCATCTCATACATTGCTTCGGACTTCCGCAAGGACAAGATCTGGCTCAGAAGGACCAAACCTTCCAAGAGACAGTACCAGATCATGATTGCGGTGGATGATTCTAAGTCCATGAGTGAAAGCAAAGCTACCGAGATTGCATTCCACAGTATTGCACTTGTTTCCAAAGCACTTACGCAATTGGAGAGTGGAGGCTTATCTGTGGTGAGATTCGGAGAGGACGTGAAGTTGGTACACCCATTCGACCGACCATTCACTCAGGAGACCGGTGCCAATGTTTTCAAATGGTTTGACTTCAAGCAAGAGCGTACTGACATCAAACAATTGTGTCAGAAGTCGTTGAAGATCTTTGAAAATGCCCGGTCGTCGTCCAGCTCGGACTTGTGGCAGTTGCAGATCATCTTATCCGATGGTGTTTGTGAGGACCACGAGACCGTGCAAAGATTGGTTAGAAAAGCAAGGGAAGAAAAAGTCATGCTTGTGTTTGTTGTTATTGACGGAATTAACTCCAACGAGTCTATCCTAGACATGTCCCAGGTTAGCTACGTGGCTGACCCTGTGACTGGAGCTATGTCCTTGAAGGTGAACAACTACTTGGACACTTTCCCGTTCGAGTTCTATGTGGTTGTCAGAGATATTAACGAGTTGCCGGAGATGTTGTCGTTGATTTTGAGACAGTACTTCACCGAAGTGGCCAACATCTAGACCATAAATACGTGAATTTGAATGTACATAAGTTATCTATAGTAATTACCGAAGAAAATGAATTAAAATAATATCCTATAGAAACGATCTTCTAGTGAAAAATGGTATGCAAGATCTATTGAGACATTTATGTCTTTTTGTTTTCTACCACCCGGGCTATGCATAAGGACATGTCGTCTAGTTTTCCTCCCAAATTCAAGAGCTTTCCAGCCCGCTTGGAGGGAAGCTCATTGACCTTTTCATTGTATGGAGTATAAGCATTATCGTCAAAAGCCACCTCCTTGCACTTGGCCAAGATCTTACCGGGCACTGAGCGAAGATTGTCTTTCTTGAAATTCAAGAACTCATCCAAGGCCTGGGTGATTTCCCAGCTATAGAGGTTATCGGAAATGCCATCTGAGCACATAACCACAAGGTCATCAGGTTGTAACACCACCTCATCAACAATAGCCATTTCTGAAGGTAGACTGTTCAAGGTCTGAGTACCAATCTGTTGCGGACACAAGTAATCGACCATCTGCTCCTGGTTCTCCTTGATGATTTCACCGTCTCTTATGACGTAGAGTTTGGAGTCACCAATGCTAATGTATTTCAAGGAGTCCCCCACGAGCATCCCCAAAATAAGCGTGGAGGAGCCTTTCAAGCCCTGGAGATCCATGAGATGCGAAGTATGCAAGAACGAGTCGTCGAGAATCTCATCCACATCCCGGCTATTCAATGAATGGGGAGCATGGCTGAGCTTGTATTCAGTCATCAAACGACTCAAAGTCTCCAACATCGACCGAGACCAGATTCCCGAAGAGCACTGCTCTCCCTTGGACTCCCAACCTGAGACACCATCTGCTATAGCCATAACAGTAGGAGACACTAACATGGCATCGTCACCGGCTTTGATAGAAAGTGTATCACTGGGAGACCCGTGAGGTCTTCTTCTCGGTAGAAGAGAGTTGAGCTGTGCTGGGTCTGTGAGATCACTGAGAGAGTGGATGGCAGGGTCACTATTGGAGCTATGGTGAGCATACGAAGCATAGGCAAAGTCAAACTTGTATGCATCAGTGGTCAATCTCCTCATCTGTTCCTTAGTTATAAGAGGATACTGGATGAATGGATTACTTGCATTTTCCCTTTCCTCCCGTTTTTCCATATCTTTCTGACGCTGCAGCTTCTCCATAGTGAAGAGCGACTTCAATGAGCCGAAAAAGCTATGTTCGTCATTTGCATCGAGCTTCTTATCATTTTGAGCATGCTCGAGGCCTGGACGGTTATTTCCACCCTTGTTTTTGCTTTGGCTCTTATCTATGCTGTTTTCATGGAACTTTTGGAGGTGACGCTGTGGATCTCGTTGGTTAGCATCTGCAAGACGAGGTGATGTGATGGAAAAAGGTCTGGCCAAGCGAAGATTTCGCCTGCTAACCCACTGGGGCCTTATACTGGTCATGGACACTTTCATTGTGCTGGACCTCGATGGAAAGTGGTGGAGAGGTGCCTTTTACCAATGGGCCTGGTGATGACTATATATATGCAAGTGTGTATATGATGCACTTTTTTCTTTTTTATTTCTTATTCCGCGTCTATTGTAAGCAGAGAAGAGGGACTACTGCAAGTGGGGGAGTGGGGACGGGAGGGGAATGTTAGTACAAGTGTTTCGGGCAAGATTGGTCATTTTGGGGATTTTGGTCTATACTAGTAAATAATGGTACGTTGTCGTTTTTGTTTTCTTTTTTTTTGCTATGTTATAAATTTAGTAGTGTATCTTGAATACAAAGAATTGGGGGAATCGAGGTATTTTTGGTAGCAGCGCAGGGGTAGTAGTACTTTTTTAAAATATCTCAGCAGTGCACATTAGTGCTAAAACTACCAATTAGTATGAAAATTCCAGAAAACAAAATTAGGGCAGATTTTTGTATGAAAAGTGCATAGAATTAGAGAGTTTATCAAGTAATTCAGGTTTAGAAAATTTTTGTGAAACATAGTAGGTAGTAGGTAGTAGGTAATAGGTAGATAATGGTCATAATTGGCTCTACACTGTACTAAAATAATTCATGGATTCAATTAAACTACCGTTCATAGATCAGTTGTCATTGACAACAGAGTCGTAACAAAGCTTGTAAGGAGGAGTAAGCTTGGTGTGCACGGAAAACTGCAAAACACCTTGATTGACCAACATCTCCACTCCAGGAATAACCTTCCATTGGAACTTGTCTTGGGCCACCTTCATAATCGGAGTGACCCGAGGCTTGTAGGCAGCATCAAGAAGAGTGGGCTGGAATCCGCCTAGCTTGCTTTGAGCTCCTCCATACAAAACCTTTTCCAACTTGTTCAACAACTCGTCATCGATTGGCTTGTCTGCTGGGATGCACGAAACGGCCAAAGATACCGCATCGGCTGCGTCTACATCTTCAACAGTCTCCAAGATCTCAATGTTAAAGTCCTCAGGCAAGGCCTTCTTCACTTCATGTAGCTTGGAGGTGGTTCTGTTAATCATGTAGATCTTCTTGCATCCCAATTGCTTCAATGCATAGGCCGCAGCTCTCAGGGTTCCACCGCTGCCAACCACCAATCCACAGATGGACGAAGACTTGTCAGTTGAAACGCCGTTTCTTTGGAAAGATTGAGAAATTCCAAACCAGTCCGTATTGTCTCCTCTGAACTTGAGGGGTTGTCCTTCAATTGGAGTCACTGTGTTGACTGCACCAATGATCTTGGCAGATTCACTCAACTCATCGACATACTTCATGATAGCCAACTTCAAAGGCATAGTGACAGCCAACCCTCCAAAATCGTCCTTGCACATAAGCTCATCATAGACCTTCTTAGCGTCCTCGGCTTCGAAGGTGCTGAATTCATGTTTCAAGCCAAACTTTTTGTAAGCAGCATTATGGAGAAATGGCGATCTGGAGTGAGAGATTGGACTTCCAACTACTGCAAACTTCTTGGGAGAGATACCTCCAATAGCAGAGAATTGCTCATTGATTTCTCTCAAATTGAGTTCTCCATCGTCCTGTGCAACAGTGCATCTCACTGGGGTCATAAAACCGTTCAACACACGCGAGAGTTTTCCCTTCTCACCGAGGTTGTATGCAATCAAAGGCGATTCACGGTGGCTGGCTCTGAAGTGTTCAAGGTCAATGTTTTGTTGGAAATTAGAGGCTTTTCCGATCAATTGAACGATATCAGCGTTCAAGCTAATAGCTTGGTTGTACTTGTTGTCAAACTCAGGGTTTTTCCACGACAACTCTCCGTTGATGTCAACGAATGTGGCAATCACACGAGTGAAACCCTTGTTGCGAATGATTTTCTGAACAAGAGAAGACAGGCTTGTCAATTGTACGTCAAGAAATTCCACTCCAAGCTTGACTGCCATAAGGCTCAATTCTGCCAATTGCTCTTCATCTTTGTCAGAAAAGCGACCACCTTGACTTTGAGTACGGACAGTGAATATGATTGGCAAGCTGGAAAACTTTCTCAAGAAAGCAGTTTGCTCTGCAACAGACATGAGGTCTTGCTTCTTCAAGTAATCGACTCTCAATTCAATAGCTTCACATCCAGCAGTGAGATCAGCCAAGTCCTCAGCGCATTCAGCGATGTCGTCATATTTCAAGCTTGCAACGAAAGATCTCTCGCTCAAGTTCACACGGTCATTCGATCCGGTAATTGTCTTCAAGTACTTGAGGAAGGATTGCTTCAATTGTCCAAATTCAGCACCAGTGGCGCAGTATGGCGAATAGAAGAAGTAGTTGGAGCATTCATGGTACCATTTTTCTCTTCTCTGCCACACCTCCTTGATTTCACTCACGTATGCTGGTCTGGTAGTATCCGAGCTCAAAAACACAATGGTTTCGTCAATGTCACGGTGCAAATGGAGAACAATGCCTCCGGCCTTAACGAAACTCTTTAAAAGAGTTCTGGAGCCCTCACCTTCAACAACTCCACCACCAGTGGCCAAAACATACCCCACTGGGTACTTAGCCAAAGTCTCCTTCACGATTCTAGCCTCGTGTTCACGGAATTTTTCCCAACCGTGCTCTTTGATGTATGGCCTAATATCGCCAAACTGTTCCTCGAAAACGTCGTCCAAGTCCAAGACTTTGAAACCCAAACCATTGGCAATCCATTTGCTCATGGTAGATTTTCCTGCGGCCCTCATTCCAATCAACACAATAGACCTATAACCATTGGCCTTTTTGTTGGTGAGCAAGCTGATATCCAGCAAGTCCTTTTTTGGTTCGTATCCGTCCAACTCGACTTTGAAGTCACTGTGCAAAACATCCCACCATCCGGGCCACGTCTTACCGGTACAGGATCTCTCAGTAATCAAAACTGGCTCCTTGCACAAACCTGCTAATAAAGAAAAGGACATAGCAACTCTATGATCGTCATAAGTGCAGATACCGTGATTGGCAATCGAGGGAGTAATCAAATTATCAATTGGGATACCGAAAATTTCAATTCCGTCAGGCAATTCTCTTGCAACGACACCAAACTTTCTCAATTCGTCAACCATGGCCAAAATTCTGTTACACTCTTTGACTCTTTGATTAGCAATTCCCGTGATCTGAGTTGGTTGGGAGTCATCTGCAACAGCAGCAACAACAGAGGCCGTAAGGAAGGCATCTGTCATGGGTTCCATGTCAACTGTAGGCAACCTCTTGAGAGTTCCTCTTGGAGGTCCCGTCACTGTGGTCGAAGTAGCAGACTGCTCAACCTTGCATCCCATGGGTTTCAAAACCTCAACAGCAAATCTGGCATCTCCTTGCAAAGAGGAAGATCCAATGTTGGGTACAGTACAGGAAGTTCCGGTTATGGCTGCAAAAGCCAAAGGGTATGTAGCAGACGAGGCATCGGATTCGACCTCGTAAACTGCTGGGTTCTTGTACACACCCTTTGGAATATGGTAAGTGTGTTCCTCGGTGGTGGACTTGGTGACAGTGATACCAAAGTCTTTCATCATGGCAATGGTCATATCAATGTACAACTTGGAGATTGGGGTTCCTCCTACCAAAGCCAAAGTAACTTCTTCCTTGGCGTACGGAGCACACATCAAGATCGAAGACACATACTGAGAAGAAATGGTAGCAGCCAATTCAATTCTGCCACCTTTCAAACCTTGGCCAGCTTGAATCTTCAATGGCAAA
>NKZH01001816.1:0-148780 GCA_002370695.1 Metschnikowia matae var. maris | reverse complement strand
CTTGTCCGAGCGGTTAAGGAGAAAGATTAGAAATCTTTTGGGCTTTGCCCGCGCAGGTTCGAGTCCTGCAGCTGTCGTTTTTTTCCATTTTTTTTAAAATGTAAATCTGAAATGGCATAACTGAAAGAGATTCACCCCAGATGTTTCTTTTCGTGTTTCTTTTTCGCATTCCCCTTAAAAGTTGACAAGGGTCAAAAAAGCTTATTGTAAGAAATTGCTCAAGTGGCCTGATCATGAAGGACTCAGTAAGCCCTACACACGCCTATTGTTAGGTATTCTACCTGAATAAGAAATATATCCTAGATGAAGAGAAGAAAAATTCGAATAGCATTAGGGGACTGATTTTATATATCCAGGTATTTGAATCAATAGTTCATCATCCATTATACATATACATATTTCCAATTTCTTGACCTAACAATTCAAGTCGTAGATCGCAATTGGGAGTTAGGGTCTTTTATGAGCTCACAGCTTTTAAACAGATCCAGTACCTGCCCCAAGTGTAATATTTGAGGACAGTTATACTTAAAGATCAGGCCCACTCTGCATGCTAAGAAAGACATAATTTATACTATACATATCTATTTTCTGATTTTGTTCATTTTCGTGAAACGACTCTCAAGCGCACATTATGTACAGCAGGTAGAATAGCGAGCATCAAAGAGAACCGGTTGTGAAACGGGAGATTATTAAATTGATGGCTCGCTATGGTTAGCCAGGAGACGGAAAAAAAAAGTGGATTCATGAAGAGGCCTTACTCAGAGATGAAAGTGGCCTCATTGAAAGCAACACCTTCTTCGGTTTTTCCATTGAAGGTGGCCTCGAGCGTATTGCAGAACTGGTAAATGTAAGGCTTTGCGCCAGCAACACCACTAACAATGTTCTTGACAAATTGAGGAATCTCAGCCATGACATCTACGCGCTCAACAAGCTGGTTTAGCTGGCCTCTCACTTGACCAATACTCTTGGAGTCTGTTCCGTCAGTGAAGTCAAAATTGATGGACTTTGGCACAGGCCAGCCAACCTCGTCGACTTGTGGGTCTTCATGTGTGACCTCATTGTCGATGGAAGTAGCAATGATCAGGTCGTTCGAAGTGACAATAGCAATGTTGACCTTTGTAGTTGCATAAGACTTTGGCGTGGTGAACTCCATTTGAACAGCACTGAAGCTTTCGGATTGGAAGTTCAAAAAGTTCCACGACTTAGCGGCGTGGTGTGGCTTCATTCCTTGCAAGGCCATGACAAACATGGTGTAGCCGTCGATGTCAACGGAGCCGGCCTTCAACTTGATAGAACCCTTGGCGGAACATCTTGGCCAGAACAGATGCCTCATAGAACCCCATGGCTCCTTAATGTCATCACCATAGAAGGTGGTTCCATCTGTACCAAAGATAACTCCTGGTACCAACTTGGTGACCACCAAATCAACCTCCGAGTCAGGGTTGACAGAGGACTTGATGGTAAAGGTTTCATTGTTGTCTCCAGAATTGACAATCGAGAGATTGTCGGCGTAAAAGTTAGCGCCCTCGGTACGGAAGTTCTCTAGAGCAGTAGAAGTCCAGATGCAGTTAGGGTCATCGCCACCGGTCTTGTTGTTGTACAAACGGAAGGTAAATTGGGCGGTAGTCTTAATGCCCATGATGTTGGAGTGGATGATCTGAGCAAAACCAGTGTAACCAGAATTTAAATCAGTGAAGTAGAAAGTCTGGGTCTCGACATTGGTATAGTTGGGATGCTTCCAAGCAAAGTCTTCCAAGGTAGCCTCTCTGGAGACAGGGATACCACTGTGAATAAAGTCAGTGACAGGGTGAATGGCTTGGCGGCCGTACTCAGGCTCGGCAGTTCCAGCCACGGCAGATAATCCAGATTGAACCCACTTAAGCATATTGATAGGTGTACGGGTATTAGTTAGAGAAATGTTAGAGAAGGATACAATGCGAGTGCGGTGTGAGGTTGGGCGCGACACGCCCGCCGAGAGCCCAGGGGAAGATTTGAAGTTGCTCATGACCCGTTCGAGGCGAGCGAGGCCATCCGAGCAGAGCAAATCGTTTTCCTACCAAACCCAAGGGATTTTGAATTGAGCACCTTGGGAGTGGACATAGAGGCTTAGAGGACTCGCGCAAAAAGCCAGTTTTATAGAGTCACGCCAAGCGAGCCATTGGGCGGGCCAAGATTTATCTGCACGGAACAGGCGCGGTATTTTTAAGAGTAGAGTAGGGTCATCCAGGCCTTGCATTCGTGTAGACCTCCTTGTTGCGCATTTCCGGGATCCGTTTCGCAGGGCAGTCCTGTAGAAACCAACTTAGAATTGTCTCATATGATTGCCAAATCCAGAAGCGCGTTCCTGTACTTAGAAAAAAAGACCCAAACAAACCACCCGAATACCTGGCTGAAGCAAACTTTGCAGGCCATTATGTAGATGCATTGTGTATGCTTCTTTGGCCAACTTCTTTTTAAGACAGGTCACGGGACACTCCTTGGAGGCGCATGCCATGGTGTGCGCTACTACTTTCCTTCTCGGGACGCATAGTGAAAAAGAAGTGGGGTCAGATGGAGTGTATGAGCGCGTCCACATACATCTAGACCATTAGACTAAGTTGATTTCAAGTCCCCATGTATACTTGAAGAGGTTTGATTTGATGTTATAGAATAAAGACTTGAGGTTTTATAAGATAACTAAATCCCGAGGGTCGCTTTTCCGCCACATGTGTGTGCCGGGCCCGAGAGGGAGCAGTGCAGCTGATCTATCTTCAGTAGGCTACACGAAAGTCCGCATGTACAGGTCCAATTAAGGAACAAGTGCATTACGAGCACACCACTCTAGACCCAATGTAGATCATATGGAACCCCACCAAAAAGACCTGGGTTTATGCAAATGTCCCATGCACCCATTAAAATATATACAGTTCTGAAACCAAAAAAGATTACCCTGCCTCGTTATAGTAGTCGGCCAGCCCCCGCACATGTGGATACATCGCACTCCCGCCTTAGATTTTCTCTGCCTATCGCCTGCAACGGTGTGCATCAGGCCTCCTTCGCATACTTAGTGTAGGACATAAAGGTTATTTCATGAGGTAATGCTACATCCATTCACCACCCTTTTCTACACACGCATACTTCTTTTACCGTCAACCTGCTGAATTTTGCTTTTTTCCTACCAAATAAACCCTTTTTTTGTATTCCTGCCTTACTTTTGTGAATCCTCATATCGTCAATGACGCCGTCAATCCTGACATTGCATCCGCCTCCCCATGCCCGACCCACGGCGCTAGCCTTGAAATTGAACCACGATGTGTTGGAACAGCTACGCAAAGTGTGCAACTCTCATACCAAGCCCAAGCTCATTGTGAAAAACGGTCACTTCGTATGTATATTCTCCTCCTTGACTTGACCTGTCTAAATATAGCAAAAGCCCCTACTAACTTCAACAGCTGATCAAGATCAATGATTCCTTGATATTCCCGTGCTCTAGCTCCCCGGAGTCTCTTCGTTTTGATATCTACTCTCCTGATGCTGAGGCGTTGCAGGAGTATAAGTTTACTGGCACAATCACAGATCGCCTCAACGTGATCAGTGATCCACGTCAAATCAAGGAGCACTTGAAAGCATCTGCATCGGCCCCTAAGCGGAACCCTCCCCAATCTTCGTCATCCACTACGGCTTCCAAAGCTACCGTGGCCCCTCATTCCGAAAAGTCGTACCTACTGGATACTCTGCGTGCGTATATTGTGGATAACTCCGACACGAAGGCCAGCGTCACGCTGAAGTTTTTGTCTCTTATTGCATTGGGACCTATGAAGAGGACCTTTATTGAGGAGAAATTTAACCCCAAACATGTCATCTCCAAACCCGACTTGGACTCGCTTTTCTCTACGCATACTCAACCATATCGTGCCAATGATACTTTCATCGAGGGCGACGTGTTTCCGTTAATAGATTCGGGGGCCACCGATCTAGATCCGGACTCCGTATACTATATCTTGAAAGACAAGGCATACAAGCACTTGCGTCCTTTCCAATGGCTGCATTACACCGAGTACGAGCGAGGCCTCGTGGTGGAAAATGCCAGTAATGCCTTGGGACGCTTGGGGTTCCTGGATACTCACCCGCTCAGACGTATCATCAACGAGAAAACCTCTTCTCTGAATCCGGCTACAAAGAAAACCACTGGTCTAGGTGGAGGCATACTCATGAGCAATACCAAGAAACCAAAATCACTGGTCAACACACCCGTCTTGAACTCGCCACAACCTTCAGCATCAGCATCCTTGGGACAAAAGCGGTCATTCTCTGAATCCCCAAGATTAGACCAAGAAGCTAGGCTGAGAGCCCCAGCGAAGAAATACCGCTTGGATGTGTCACCATCCAAGGAAGGGTCAAATCTAGGGTACGTGGTGTCGCTGTCCAACTCACTGTCGTCAGAGGATGAGAAGCACGCTAAAAAGACTGACAAAAACGGAAAACGTTGCTACAGCAATGAAAGCAACAATAGCATCAGCAGTGTGAACAGCGGAAACAGTGCTCACAGTAATACAAACGTTTACACCCTGCCATCCTCCAACAACGAAGAAGGCAACCTGGACTTCCACTACAGTGATGAGGACAAAAAACTTTCGGCAATCCAAAAGATTGCTCCTTCACTTCCATCCCGGCCCTCCAGCTCAATATCCAACCACGAGAAGAAGCAGCAGTACTATTCTCAACTTGCACTGAAGTTCAGAACGAGGTACACAGAGTACGAACTGTTGCACAAGCAGCTTAGCAGAGAAACCTCCAAAGGTACATCAGCCGAGAAGAAGAAGAAATTGATGAAGCTTTTCGAGCTTCACAACTCATTATCGGAGTGGAAGAAAAAGCTTTGGGACTACCACAACGAGAACAATATGGCAGAGGAGGTAATGAACTTGTCCAAGCACCGCAAGCAGAATATCAGTCTGAGAAATGGCGGTGCCGCTCCAGTATCGACCAAGTTCCCTACTGGAGCTCCTCCAAAACCCAGTCCGAGTGCGCTTTCAGGTGTTAGTCGGGTTCCAGGCAAGGCCAAGCTCGCACTTAATTACTAGACTCCGCAAGAGCTTTGATATTTTTCGTATACCCTTCCCACAAGGTACCTTATTTACATTCATATTTTAATACATTTGGCATTTTCACCGCTCCGTATCTCCGTGTGGAGAGACCTGATCCAGTGCGCGACGTGCGCATCTTTAAGTGCTCAGTGGGCCATACTACTTAAGGCCATACTACTTAAGGACACACCACCACCATGTCAGCTCCGTCTCCCATGAAACAAGAAGATGAGGGCGAGGACTTGAATTTAGCGTCTTCTCCTGGTCCTATGATCTTGGAAGGACAGTCCGCGTCTACACCCAAAGAAGTTTCCGCTACTCCAATGGACGGTGACAGTAAACGTCGAAAAACCGCCGTGAAAACCGCCAGCGAACCCAAGAGACCTTCGGAGGAGGTTCTCCAACGACGCCGAGAAGGCAGAATCAAGGCTGCCGCCACAATTGCGCAGAACCTTAAAAAAACAGGCATTGGGCGATTTGAGGAATCCAACGGTTTCTCTCTCACCAGTGTGAAGACCATTCCACTCATCAACCAAAAAAACTACTTTGCAGACTACTTAAAAAAGGATGAACAAGTTACCATGATTCGAAATTGGCGCCGGGAGAAATTGAAGGATCCTGTCACCAAGAGTGCCGGGTCTGAGACCAAAAAAGCACCTGAGGACGAGGACGAGGACGAGGATGACGATGATAACGACAATGAGGACGGCAATTCAGGCTCCTCCAGAATGGGCGCTGATACTATAGTTCTTCATCCGGGGTCTCAGTCGTTAAGAATAGGAAGAGCCACTGATGGATTTCCTACGGTGATTCCAATGGTGGTGGGAGTAAGGCAGGACCTAAAGGAAACTGATCTTGCACTTAACCCCGAAAGAGAAGTTGTTAATGGAGAAGTTGACTTTGGTAGCAGCTTCAACGCCACCAAAGCCGTGGTCACGAAAGATTTCAAGGCACGTATGAGGTACTACAAAAGAAGAATGATGCCCAACTCTCGAGAAAGTGCAGCCAAATTCAATGAGAATCTGCAGCCGGAGGTGGTGCCTGACAATAGCGATCCAGATTATAAAGAGCTTTTTGATCCCAGTGACCCGATTCTCAAGGAGAAGGAATTCCTTGTTGGTAAAGATGCATTGAAGCTTCCCATCAGCGAGAACTTCACCTCTTGGAGGTTAAGGTACCCTATANCCCATCAGCGAGAACTTCACCTCTTGGAGGTTAAGGTACCCTATAGTGAGAGGAGCTTTCAACCAATCTTCCGATGACTATAAATCTCAGCAAGAGTTTTTTAGTGACCTCATCAGACTCGTCAATGCTGCACTCGAGACCACTGGCATTTCACCTGCAGATGCAAACAAATTTAAGTGTTTATTGGTGATTCCAGATCTTTACGATAAACTCTTTGTTGAAAACTGGACCAATCTCTTATTGAATTCTGTGGGCTTTAGTCGTGTGAGTATAATACAAGAGGCTGTGGCTTCAACCTTTGGGTGTGGTGTTTCTTGTGCATGCGTGGTTGATGTTGGCGCACAGAAAACAACCGTTTCATGTGTCGACGAAGGCATGGTAATAACCGATTCCAGAATCAGTTTAGACTATGGAGGAGATGATATCACAAAGGCACTCACCAAGCTTTTGCTCCAGCAGAAGTTTCCGTGCCAAGATATTAACCTCAACAAGAAGGTAGATGATTGGGAGTTGATGGACCGTATCAAACGGAACTTCTGTACGTTTGACGATGCCGAGGTTGCAGTTCAGTTGTATAATTTCCACCGGAAAAAGGTACAAGGACCAACGGAAAAGTACAACTTTAAGGTTTACGACGAGGTGATGCTTGCGCCACTCGGATTGTTTTACCCAGATTTATTCCAAGTTTCTGCCACAGCGCCAGAGAACAAGCTCTTCCTTGATTCTTATGATCAATACACTGGAGAAGGCAATAACCCATACTCAAAAGCTCAGGATAATCTAACCCATCTCACGGGGTATGCAGACCTAAGCGACGAAGCTTTGCTTCTCAGGTTGATTGACGACAAACTAGCGTTCAAGCAAGCCAATGCTGCATACGCCAAGCCAGCACCTAGCAAGACATCCTCAACTGGTGACTTGAAGGTGCCCATTACGTTACCTTTGGACAAGGCGATAATCGAGTCTATCACCAACGCGGGTATTGCTACAGATTTTGGCAAAGCAAGGAAACTATATGACAACTTAATCATAGTTGGCGGAGGCCTAGCCAAATTTCCTGCGTGTGACCTTTTGCTTAATGACAGAGTAAACATCTGGCGTCCACGGTACTTGTCGAGCTCCACGTTGGATGAAATCGTGAACTACGTTGGGAAGGAAAGAGAAAAGATAGAGGTCAAGAGGAAGCAAATGATAGCCGAAGCGAAGGCCGCAAGAAAGAATGCAGAGACACAAGAGGAGGTGGAACTCACAGAGGAAGAGCTACGCTCAATCGATAAAGAGTGCGAGTACACCGTTGATCTTTCCGAAACCGATGCAATTGCAGAGCAGGGAACAGTTGTTCCTGTGAACGTTTTGCCGGCTGCCAAAGAGTACGATCCACAGATGATTGCCTGGAAAGGAGGAAGCGTATATAGTCGGTTGAAGGTGATAAACGAGATGTGGATCACCCGAGAAGACTGGGACCTTTTGAGCAGCAGGTGCATCTACTACAAAAGTTTATTCAACTATTAAACAGTCATACAATTTCATAAATGTCATTTAAGTGTCATACTATGGCATATATCATCACAAACCATAAATCTTCTCATTTACTTAAATTAACTTCTCCTTCGAAAATCCACTTGAACACTCATTTGAACAAGTCATTAATTACAGGGTAGCGTCCACCGCGGAGAAGGTGTCGCACCCCGGGTACAGTACACAGCAAGAGCCAAATCGAGATCGGACATTCGTCACAATGTCCACAATGAACAAACCATAAACAATAGCCCAAGTTCACGGAAGCATATTCTACCAAAGCCCAAAATTTTGAGTCCGAGATTTATGTTCCAAAAAAGAAAAAAGGATGTCGTATAAAGAGCTACCCAAAGGCTCCTCCAAATGCCGTTCCCGGAGATGCTCGGCCATCCTCGGCGTCTCGCTAATACCGCACGGCGCCTGAGGCTATGGTGCACGGAAGTTGCAGCGGAGACTATACGCCCGATTTTCACAAGCTGCGAGTTACAGGTAAACGTTTTCAGAGCTGAGGCACTTTTCTCATACCCGTTTTCTTAGCGATACACCCCCCAAAAATAACCCGACGCAATGTTTTCTAAGCAATTTGCCCGTGGCTTCGCTTCCTCGCAAGCAGTCAAGAACTACGCTTCTACCATCAAAAACTTGAAGGTCACCAAGGACACCAAGGTTATTTACCAGGGTTTCACGGGTAAACAAGCCACCTTCCACGCCGAGCAGGCCATTGCTTACGGTACCCAAGTGGTGGGTGGTACCAACCCAAAGAAGGCTGGTTCCAAGCACTTGGATAGACCAGTCTTTGCTTCGGTCAAGGATGCCATCAAGGAGACCGGTGCTACTGCCACCGGAATCTTTGTTCCTCCTTCCATTGCCGCTGGTGCCATCGAGGAGGCCATTGCTGCTGAGATCGACTTAGCTGTGGCTATTACTGAGGGTATTCCTCAACATGACATGGTGAGAATCTCCCAGATCTTGAAGACCCAATCCAAAACCAGATTGGTGGGTCCTAACTGCCCGGGTTTGATTGCTCCTGATCAATGTAAGATCGGTATCATGCCTTCGCATATCCACAAGAGAGGAAGAGTTGGTATCATTTCTAGATCCGGAACCTTGACCTACGAAGCTGTTGCTCAGACCACCTCCGTTGGTTTGGGTCAGTCTTTGGTCATTGGTATGGGTGGTGACCCATTCCCAGGTACCAACTTCATCGATGCCTTGACCTTGTTCTTAAACGACCCAGAGACCGAGGGTATCATCTTGATTGGTGAGATCGGTGGTACTGCCGAGGAGGAGGCCGCCGAGTTCTTGAAGCAACACAACTTGACCAGACCTGAGGGTCCTAAGCCAGTTGTTTCCTTCATTGCTGGTGTTTCTGCCCCACCAGGTAGAAGAATGGGTCACGCCGGAGCTATCGTTGCCGGAGGTAAGGGTGACGCCAAGTCCAAGATTGCCTCTTTGGAGTCTGCTGGTGTTATCGTTGAGCAATCCCCAGCTAGATTGGGTAACTCTTTGTTGAAGGAGTTCAAGAACAAGGGTTTGTTGTAATCGGATACGACCGCTGTACTCCAATAAACTTCCTCGCGTACTTACATATAGTACGTATAGATATTCACTATTTATCTTTCCTTTCTAGATGAACCTAAAACTTGTAAATCTCTTCTTGATGCATTATGGTTCGCGCACGGCCGAAAAATTTAGACCTCGAACCGTGCGCTACCTCTGCTACCTCTCACAGGAGAACCTCCCCAATGTTTGCCTTGTCCAAGATCATAGGCCCGAGCCCTCTGTACTTGAGGACGGCCTCTCTAGCTACTCGTTCATTCTCATGTAGCGCCCTTGCATTCAAAACTAACACATCCACTCGCACCAAGGAAAACGTTCATGACTTGGAGACCTTCTTGACGTTGATCGGGAGAAACACCATAGAACACCTCGATACCTTTGGAGGAGACTTGAACAAGTTCTTGAATACATCGTCCAAAGAGATGAAGGCCCAGGGCATCGATGTGT
The DNA here is from genome assembly GCA_002370695.1 of Metschnikowia matae var. maris. NCBI lineage: Eukaryota > Fungi > Ascomycota > Pichiomycetes > Serinales > Metschnikowiaceae > Metschnikowia > Metschnikowia matae. The sequence continues at coordinate 139,004 of NKZH01001816.1, read as the reverse complement.
CCACCAGGCGATACTTGTTGAGGTGGAAGAATAAGTTTGTCAACGACTTGGAGCCATTGAGGGAACACAAGAAGGGCAAGAAGAAGAACGGAGGTGAGAGAAACGCTAGAACCGTCTTGGCCAAGAAGAATGCTTTGAAGAGATTGGAGGAGAAGGAGCAATTTGCTGCTGACGAGTTGGAGGCCGAGAGAAAGGGTGAGAGGCAGTTTTAGATGTGTATATAGTAAACCAAATACAAGGCAATTAGAGAAAAAAACAAACTCATTATAGAACATCCAATATAGAACATCCAATATAGAACATTTGTATCTATATAAATGTGTGTATTTAAATATATGTGTGTGTGTTTGTATGTATTTATATGAATAGGTGTGTGCGTGGATTATGGATGACAGTGAGAGATGGTGTCATGTTCGTATAAACTCAGTACTTCTGGCCAAGTATGCGATAAAAAGATATAATCAAAGAGACTTTTAAAATCGAAAACCCAATTTCATCCAATAAAACCTTCTGAATTAGAAAACTTAAACAAGAACTATACGAGAACTATATGATACCCCAAAAATTTTTTTTTTCTTTCTTCAAATTAGAACAATTAAGAATGACCGTACAAGACCATGTGCCCCATGCAACCTGCATACAAACAGCTCACACTCGGATTATTATTTTGCCAGCGTTGTCCACCAAATCTCTCACTACACTACAACCAGCACAATGACAAAGTTTTGGTTTATTACATTCATCATTTGCTCTGTGATCTACATTAAGCAAACCGTGGCTAAGGAATTACCCGAGAACCCCAAGATCACCCACACTGTCTTTTTCGACATCGAACAGGATGGAGAGGATCTTGGTAGAATCGAGATTGGATTGTTCGGTACCGTGGTGCCAAAAACAGTGGAGAACTTTAGACAATTGGCCATCTCTCAAGAGGTCAAGAATGGCTACAAGGACTCTATTTTCCACAGAGTGATTCCAAACTTTATGATTCAAGGTGGTGACTACGAGACTGGCAAGGGTATTGGTGGAAAGTCCATTTACGGTAACAAGTTCGATGACGAGAACTTCGACTTGAAGCACGACAGACCATACAGATTGTCCATGGCTAACGCCGGAAGGAACACGAACGGATCGCAATTCTTTATTACCACCGCGGTGACTAGCTGGTTGGATGGCAACCACGTTGTTTTCGGCGAGGTGATTTCTGGTTTCGACGTTGTGGATAAGATCGAGAAGACCAAGACCAGCAGGGGTGATAGACCAGTTAAGGAAGTCAAGATCAAGGCATGTGGCGAGATCAAGACCCCTCTGGTTGAGTCCAAAGATGAGCTTTGATTAGTAAACTATATAGCAGTATACTAAAATAAAGGCTGTCATTAATCGTCATTTAGGTTGAGCTTGAGCCCAAGTTGCTCCACGGTGCTTCCCTTGCCGTAGAGGGGAATGTCATCGATATAAATGCTTTGTTCGTTATTGGTAGTGGCCAAGACGTTGTTGAGTAGATTATCAAAAGCCGTGGACAGTATTCCAGTGTCGACGCGCGTAGAATACGTCATATTCGAAGACAGACCAGCATCGTCGTTTCCCGTGGTTTGAGAAGTTGTTCCTGGTGTAGACCCTGTGACTGGAGTATTGACGCTGGTAGCAGTGGCGGCGGTTGGTGGTTTTAGCTGGTTATTCTGAGAGCCAGCCTCAGGAACCTCACTGATGTAACTATGCCCTCCTTCACTAATGCTGAAAGTGGACATATCACTCAAAAGATTCAAGGTCTTCTTCATGGACAATACGCTGGATAGTAGCCTGGCAGATAGTATATCGTATATTACAGGACTTTGGTAAACATTGGCTCCGATGATGTAGTAGTCTTGCTGAGTGATGGTGTTTTGTGGATCGATTCTTCTTTGCTTCCGAACAACCCAAAATTCAGGTTCTCTTACAAAGGCAACCACAAACTCCGTGCCCACCATCTCCGTGAGCTTATCTTGTAAATATTTCTGGGGGTGGATATTTGGGGGGATCTGCTGGAACTGGAACTGCATTCGGAGCACCTGGTTATTGGAAGTTCTATCATAGAACGGCGACTCTGCAAAGTAATCCAATACGTTACCCGTATGGAGCCCAAACTGCTGGATCCACTCGGGGGACTTCCATTGGATTTCGTCTAACGGCTCTGCGGACATGGGTGAAGGTGTTTAGGGTAACTTGATCAACGCGCACTCTACTCTTACCTTCTAATGTGTCTACGGCTGCGATCACCATATTGGAACAATTTCTGTCTCTCATCACTACTTCCAATCATCATCTTTAATCACCACCTTTAATATAAAGTCAGTAATTCATAAAATATGTCGTAAGATATGAATTTAGATTGTCAAAATTTGAATGGGGTTTAGTATAGTCGATGTAATTATAGTATATCATAATATGTCACTATAACTTTAGCTCTATACAGACCTCTATACTCTGTACAGTTAATGGCTCTATAGATATACACTTACACACTACTGTACAACAACTCCATTCACAAATTCACAAATTCAAAAATTCACCAATTCACCAATTCACATTCTTTATTCTTCTCAGAGTTTCAAATTCTCAACTAATCATTTTTTTCTTATTCCTATTCCTATACTATTCCTTACCCAGGTTGGAGAGTTTTTCAAACTCTGCTTTAAGCCATTCCGTTTCCTTGGCCATCACTTCGGATGTCCGTGGATGTCTATCCTCATCAGGTATAGAAACAAAGCCAGGGGAGTGTTTGAAATTGTCTCTTCTGGAGAAAAAGTCCTCGTATGCCGCATGGAGGTCCAATTGCTCCAAATGCTTATGGATAGTATCTCCATGATTATCGGCCTTGAAGCGTGGAATGATATGGGTGTGTAGATGAGGAACCGATTGGCCCGACTCCGGTCCATCCTGAATGGCAATATTAAGTGAGTCGGCTCCGTAAACATGTGTGATCAACCGCTGTACTGTCTGCAAGGAGGCCATGTAATCATGTGCTTCTTCCGTAGTCAAGTCCCTAAATCTGAGCACACTGGTCCGTAAGGGTACCACCAACACGTGGCCGGGGACGAGCGGCTTAATGTTGACCAAGCCATACGTAAGCTTTGTCTTGAAGAACACCTGCAGATCCACGGCGAATTTGTAGAAGAAGATTTTGTCTTTGGTCATGGTGTTGCTTGCTGGAGTAGTAGTGGAGTCCAATGTTCACACTGTTGGAACATGAGGAATCAGTATATCTCTGATGTACTGCATGTTCCATGTTCCATGTGACTGCATGTAAGCATTCAGATGAAACAATGTTGGGTATTATTTAAGGGAGACAATTGCTAACTAAGCTGTGTTGGGCTCTGGTTCAGCCTTAGTTGGGCTTGTGTCCAACTCCAACTCTGGGGCATTGTGTTCTTTGAAGACAATGCAGGTGGGAGAGAAGGACGAGAGAGGGAGCGGTTTAGGGCTCCCGGGGTCCCAACTATATATAGAAAGGATCCCGCTCTAGGTTGAGCGGTATCGATTGTGAGAACAGTTAACTGATAATCTAGTTTAGAGATGAGTATAAGTGATCTAAAATGAATCCTGAACCATCATACAGAAGAGAACAACTGAAGACCAACGTCATAACAATTCCAAGTTAGCAAAGAGATTACGCAAAATCTCAACACAATGTTCACACCAGTACCTCTGCTGCGAGCAACCACCTTCAACAAGTGATAGCATCTAATTAAATGTCAATTGTCACTTGAATATCACTTGAAAATCACTATGTAATGTCAATGTTAATTGGTTACTGGTTTATGGTCAATTTTTTTTTTCTGCGTAGAGTGTCAAATACTACTGTCTTGCTATATTCACATGTATCATAATATACCGAGCTGCTTACTTACTTACTTGTTGACCTTGCTGAAGTACTCCTTAGAGTTGGCAACATCAGGCTTGATGGTCTCAGCACCTTCCTTCCAGTTAGCAGGGCAAACCTCACCGTACTTCTCAGTGAATTGGAAGGCCTCAACCAATCTCAAGGACTCCTCCACGGATCTACCCACAGGCAAGTCATTGATGGTGATTTGTCTCAAGATACCTTTTGGATCAATCAAGAAAATACCTCTCAAGGCAACACCCTCCTCCTCAATCAAAACACCGTAGTCCTTAGACAAGGAGTGGTTGGTGTCGGCAATCAATGGGATGTTGACCTTGCCCAAACCACCGTCGCTTCTTTCAACATTGGTCCATGCCAACAAGGAGTATTGGGAGTCGGTGGAGGCAAACAAGACCACAGTGTCCTTGTCAGCAAATTTGTTGGCGGCATCAGAGTATGCAATGATTTCGGTTGGGCACACGAAAGTGAAGGCCAATGGAACGAAGGCCAACAACACCCACTTACCCTTGTACTTCTCCAAACTAACATCTTCAAAGATTCCGTCGACAACGGCAGTCTTAGTGAAAGCTGGGGCTGGTTTTTGAATAGTGGCGACCATTTTTGATTGTGTAATTGACTTGTAACTAGTTTATTAAAGTTGAGAGATTTTGGAAAGGTGGGGCCGACACCACAGTATTTATATGCCGCGGTTTAGTAAGCATCAGGAATCTAGATGTCCGCGGTATTACCAAATCAAGCAAGCAATGCCACTGGATGCAGGACCCCAAAGTCACAGGCCCGATTCGCCAAATGTGTCTATGACCAATTGCTTTGCATACACTTTAACCAAAACCGCAGTTTTCAAGGATTTGTAATCCATAATGGCCCAGAAGCTTATGCCGAGTGAATTAATTACTATAGGAGGTTGGTGGCTTATTTTAGAGGCATGGATCTGGACGTGCGCCACACTTTTCTGCTCGACAATGTGCGATAAAAGGAATGGGGAGCCGATCGGGCCACAATGCTCATTAATAAATTATTTGGGGGCCCTTAATAAAGAGTGGCATCTGTTCCACTTAATTTAGCTAGGCACGAATGGGGATTTATATGCCTGCTCCCCCCCTCTTTTTTTTTTGTTGTTTTCTTTTTTCCTTGCCTTCTTTTGACCTGTGGCTCTCTTAATCATTTTATAAACGGCTTAAGTTTAAACCTTATTGCTACAGTACTGGTGTTGCCATGACTACACCCGGGGCGCCGGTTACTTTTCCCGAGATAGGCATTAAAATGCGCATCTTCCAGAAGACTCCATTGCTACACGTAAATGCCCACCAAAAAAAACTAGAAACAAAAAACAAGAAACAAAAGACAAAGCCGAACAAAACAAATAAAAACCTATTCTAAAAGTTCTTAAAGGTTATTTAATGGTTTCTTATTACCCCATTAACATAACCTTTTGAAATTCAAATACAAGTTTGCATTGCATGTAATTGTTGCTGGAAATGGTGGAATTGATGGTAATGGTAATGGTAATGGTAATAGTAAAGGTAATGGTAATGGTAATAGTAAAGGTAATGGTAATGGTAATGGTAAAGATAATGGTAATGGCAGTGGTAGTGATAATGGTGGTGGTCGCGGTAGTGGTAGTGGTAGTGCACCGCGTCCCATTGTAAGTAAGGTTTTGGACACGTGACCCACCAGGCCCCGACAAACTCACTCTTATACTAAGCCCCATAGCATAAGAACTACACTCCATCAACCACCATGGAAAAATTCGGATTTCACAGGGTCAGCAATAACCCGGGCCCGGGTAACCCCCAGATTCACCACAGTCAGCCGGTACAAAAGCCTCCGGCCATTCCTTACTTCAAGAAGCAGTTGAAAATCGAAATTGCACCCTCCAACCTGGTGGCACTTGCCAACTTGATTGCTGTCAATCCGGGCGACTTTCAGGAGATTAGCGACAGAGATAACATTATTATTGATGGCACGTTTGTCTACGGAATATTGAAGGATGCTAACATGAAGCCTGGGACTATTGGCTTGGCAGGTAACCTCCGTCAATGGTGCAAAACCTCGTTGGGCCAGCCCGTCACCGTGGAGTCATACAATATCTTCGATAGAAGCCCTGATAATACACATTACTTGGGTGAGGTGGATTTCTTGGTCGACTACAGAAACCCTTCTAAGGGTACTCCTACTACCATTAGTGAAGAGGACCTTATCAATGTGTTTGTGAGCAACTACGAGAACCAGATCTTGCAGCCCAGCCAGCCCATTGTCATGGACTACAAGGGGAAGGTATTGTCTGTGTTCGTGTATGCATGTGATGTGATAAACTTGAGCCAGGTAGGCCAACCAAGTAAGCAAATGTCGCAGGATATCTCCACCAAGGGTATTTTGATGAAGGGAGGAACTTCCGTGAACTTCTTCCCTACGGAGAACTCATTGATCAAGTTGCAAAAGAAACTGGGTGGCAAATCGTCTGCCATGATCAATAAGCCTAGAGCAAACCCAATCATCAACCCAGACTTCAAATTGGAGAACATGGGAATTGGTGGTTTGGATAACGAGTTCCAGCAGATCTTCCGTAGAGCTTTTGCTTCTCGGATTATCTCTCCTGATTTGGTGGATAAACTAGGGTTGCGTCATGTCAAGGGTTTGTTGTTATATGGACCTCCAGGAACGGGTAAAACGTTGATTGCGAGACAAATTGGAAAAATGCTCAATGTGAAAGAGCCCAAAGTGGTTAATGGTCCTGAAATGCTTTCCAAGTATGTTGGTTCGTCCGAGGAGAATATCAGAAACTTGTTCAAGGAAGCTGAGGCTGAATACAAGGCTAAGGGTGAAAGTTCTCAATTACACATCATTATTTTCGATGAATTGGACTCGGTGTTCAAGCAAAGAGGTGGTGGTAAGAGTGACGGAACTGGCGTGGGAGATAATGTTGTCAACCAGCTTTTGGCCAAGATGGATGGTGTGGACCAATTAAACAATATCTTGATTATTGGTATGACCAACCGTTTGGATCTTATTGATAATGCATTGTTGCGTCCCGGAAGATTTGAGATTCAAATCGAGATTTCTTTGCCTGATGAAAAGGGACGGAAAGACATTTTGGCCATTCACACTAAGAAAATGGCTGACAACAACATCTTGGCTAGTGACGTGAACTTTGATGAGTTGGCTGCTTTGACCAAGAACTTTACCGGTGCAGAGTTGGAAGGATTGTGTAATTCTGCATCCTCTTTTGCAATCAACCGCTTTACCAAGAGTGAAAACATCGCCAAGGTGGATGAAGAAATCGCCAAGATGAAGTTGACCATGAACGAGTTCTTATTGGCACTCAATGAGGTGAAGCCAGCCTTTGGTGTCAACGAGGAAGACTTGAACCAGAACTTCCCATATGGTATTATTGAATACAGCCCTAAGGTCAGTTCGGTATTTGAGAAATTGAGATCGTACGTGGATGAAGTCAAGAACTCAGAGAATGAACGTCTCATCAGTGTGTTGTTGCACGGTGAACCTGGTGTGGGTAAGACAGCTATTGCATCCATGTTGGCATTGAACTCTGAGTTCCCCTTCATTAAGATGCTCAGTGCAGAGAGTTTGGTGGGTATGTCTGAGGCCATGAAGATGAGTACCATTGATAACGTGTTCAGAGACGTATACAAGTCACCTTTGAATGTTCTCGTGATCGACAAGATCGAGACCTTGATCAACTACGTGCCTATAGGCCCCAGATTCTCCAACGAGATCTTGCAGATGTTGATTGTCAACTTGAACAAAAAGCCACCTGGAGGAAGAAGATTACTTATCATTGGTACCACTTCGCAGTACTCTGTGCTTAAGCACATGACGTTGATGGAAAACTTTACAAAGACCATAGAGTTGAAGAAAGTGCGGCAGATGGATGAGTTGAAGATTGTGCTTGAGAAGTTGAACTTTATGGATGAAAAGTTCCGTAAAATGGTTGTCCAACAACTTTCTCAATATGGCGACGGCACCATAGAGCTTGGAATCAAGAAATTGATCCAGGTGTTGATGAACTCCAAGTACTTGAATGCAGACTACAATACTGTGGTTGAGAATATCTTGGAGGCCCAAGTTAGTTAGAGGCCATTTTAGCGATAGGTTTGAAATTAATACACAAGAAATCACATTATTGTGGGGGGCTGTCAATTTGGCACGGGAGGGACGAGGACCCTACCACCCCCCCTCATCTCGGATGTTCAGCCGTTTTCGGAATTCCGCTTCGATCCCTATACGCTGTGGCCGCGCGTCTGATACATCAACAAGCCAAGACGAATTCCGAGGGGTCCCCCCCCCTCGGTGAACGCGCGTCATGCAAGACCATGTAGAAGAACCTACTCCCTATTTAGATAAGCCCATCAAGCGAGATGGGGAAATGAAGTCCCAAAATTTCTTTTTCAGGATTTTTTTTTTAGTTGTTTATTTCAGCTCAAAATATCCACTGTTTCAATTTCTCGAAACTCTGAGCCATTTTCGGATAAACGTCTTGAAGTTCTATTTATACTCGGACTTATGCACGAGGACTTATGCACGGGGTGATGTACGAGGGCGGTCCAGCGCGCGCCGTTGCAAAACTTGGTCTAGGGTGAAGCATTCTGAATCAAGCGCACGCCTCGCAGAAACACCCTCGAAAAGGGATGCATGCAGTTTGGGAACTTGAAACCACCTGGTTGTAAAAGTATATAATAGGGAGGTTTCCGCCCCTATGTTTACTGGCTATACTCTCTTGAAGATACTGGTGACGTCTGAAAAGTGGCACCAACTGAACTTGCTAAATACTGAAGTTTGTAAATATTTCCTGGCTAGATTTAAAGTGGGTTGTCAAAATAACGGCGGTTCAAAACATATTACACCTCATTGCCTATCAAGTGTTGATACTTGAAGACGGTGTAACTTGAAAACAACGTTGAAGTGACGGCTGCAAAAAAAGATATGAGCGATTTCGCACTCATGCCCTCGTCGCCTGTGTCGTATACAGAGACACAGGATGAGTTCTTTGGGGTTGAAATCAAACAAGAATATGATCATGACGTTGTTTGCCCCACAGAAGAGTTTTTTGGCGTTGAGATAAAACAAGAGTTTGATAACAACCTTGTTTGCCCTGCGGATGTGTTCCCCTTCCAGGTGGAGCAGGAACTGTCCAAGTCTTGTTTAATATGCCATTCGTTCCAGGTCTCACATGCTCCCACAGTTAACGAGCCCTTGCTACCCGATAACTTCACTATCACTGGTAAGCAAGACGGCGTGTCGGAGATCATCCAAGATATGTTGTCATCCGATATATTTCAGTCGTTTGCATTGTCCTACGAGTTAAACCAGCCCGTGGTGTTCACCAGTGATGACTACAACTTTCACTCGTTTGAACAAAAGATTTGGCCAACAAAGAACTATAACCATGCGAGCATGTCCAAACGCTTATTTGTTGAGAAGAATCAGGACTACGATATGATCAAAAAAGAGGAGGAGGTTGATGAGGTGGCCGAGGATAAACTGCTCATGGTTGTGATACGACTTCGAGCCAAGAAAGAATTTCTCCAAGTTTTGGAACAGAGTGGCCCCGGAAAAGAATACAAGCTCCCCATCTTCCACACATTGCAGCCTCTTAACGTCATGAAGAAATGTGCTAAATACCGGTCATCCAAAGTGATCCCATCACACTCGGAGGTGTTGATCACTTCCGTTGGATCGAGGCACCACGTGATCATCAAGAGGTACGATTCCCGTTTGACTTTGGGCCAATTAGCTCTTATTTTGGGATTGCAAAAGTACAAGGTGAATTTGGTCAAAGATATCGAAACTGCAGTGGTGGCCATGTTTGACCAGCTATGTGGGTTTCGGATTGGCCATGGAACATGGTGCCGAGGAACACCACGGAGACAGCGCCAGGATATGATCAGCCGGGTGTTTGAGTATGCCAAGATCTATTTCCCGTCTTTTTCAAGAGACATCATCCAAACCATCATCAAGAGAGGTGCTTACTCCCGGACACAGGAGTATTTGAGGCGGGAGAGACGACGCAAGGCACGGTACCCTTTTTAATAGAATTATTTATTTTGGAATTTTAATAAACACAGGAATTTGGTTTTACAAGTAGAGATTAAGAAGTAAGAAACAAGGCCAAAAAAGAAAAGAGTAAGTAGTACTATAAGATGATAGTTAAAATTTAGTGATCCGAGAGAATTTTTAAAAAGAAAAAAAAATTAAAAAGAAAAAAAAATTGAGTGGTACGGGAATCGAACCCATGTCTAATGCTTGGAAGGCATTAATGCTAGCCACTACACCAACCACCCTTTTACAAATTGGAAAAGTTCAAAAAAAGACTCACGAACAAGTTTTTTAATAAATGTGTTTATAATAAGCAAATCAAGTTTGTTTCATTCTTTGACAGAAGTTATTAGCTCCTATAGTGTCAAAAAAAAAAATAAATAAATTTACGAATAAGTTTGTATGCACATGGCATCTGGCGCCCCGGATTTCTTGATGAAACAAGAAACATCGAGCCAAGGCCCGAATTGTCGTAAACTCCGATTAGTCAGCATATAGCCAGGACCCGCATCTCCCAGGACTCGAAGGAGCGCAAAACCACCCCATGCGTGTGGCTCCAAAGATGTGGCAGCGTTCACGTCATGCAGCCCATATGCACGAGCACTCAACATGCGTTATCCGTATATACTAAAGGGATTCCCAGCACCACGCAAGCCACATCACCCCCTCTCATCCTAAACCGGAATCCAACATGACTACAGCCAAGAACACCAACACCCCGCAATTGACCACCAAGTCTGGCCAGGCCGTCCGCATCGGCACCGGCTCTGGCACCAAATGGCAAAAGATCAAAAAGGCCAGAGACCCCTCCCAAAAAGATGTGTTGGTGACGGAATTGGTGGACAACTTGACGTCTAGTATCAAAACCGGATTCCGGCACCTCGACACCGCAGAGATCTATACCACGCACCCGGAAATTGCCGAGGCCCTCAGATTGACTGATGTGCGGAGGGAGGATTTGTTTATCTGCACCAAGTACAACCCTGGCGTCGAGGTGAGACACGCGCTCCACAAGTCGGGGGCGGAGGCGGTGGACGCAGCCTTGGCCGAATTGGGCGTGGACTACATCGACTCGTTTTTGATCCACTTCCCTTTCTTCAACAAGGACTACTCCCATGGCCAAACCCTCGAGACCGTTTGGGCTGACATTATAGAGGCCAAAAAACTGGGCAAGGTTAGATACATTGGAGTATCCAACTTTGCCATTGAGCATTTGCAGACCACTTTTGAAGTGGCCAAGGGTGATCCGGAGTACTACCCCCAGATCAATCAGATCGAGTTCCACCCGTACTTGCAAAACCAAAGTGCAGGGATCATTGATTTCTGTCGTGAGCACAATATTTTGGTGGAGGCATACGGGCCATTATCGCCCCTTTTCAGGATTGTCAAGGACGATAAGTTGATTGAGGACCATCCATTGACAAAGGTGTTGCCTCAATTGGCTCAGAAGTACGGTAGAACAGAGGCCCAGATCTTGTTGCGCTACACCATCGATAAGGGTCTTTTGCCTGTGACCACGTCTTCGCAAGTGGAGCGTCAACGCGAGGCATTGGCCGTCTACGAGTTTGAGTTGGACGAATCTGATATATCTTTGATTGATAAGGTAGGTTCAGAATTCCACTTTAGAGGCTTCTTCCACGGGTTGTTTGATTGAATGCAGGCTGCTGCGCTACAATATCTAGATCGCGCACATAGAGATATACTAACACTACTCCTACTACTACTTCTTCCACTCCTACTTTTTACTTCTACTACTACTCTCTTTTCTACTACTACTACTGCTTCCACCAATTCTAAACCACCAATAATGTGTGGAAGGTACGCTATGGGAATGGTATGTTGAGCAGATAGGTCTCTGATCACGAACCCACTAACCATAGGCAATTGACCATATACCGCAAGCACTCAATGAAAGTGTGTTCAACCCAGGACTGGAGGCCTTGCTTGAACATACCGCAGGTCTGAGCTACGAAACAACGTCCCATGTTTACGGTCACTCTGCCACCATCCAGATCAATGTGGTGGACTTCAACTATACTCCCTCATATAACATCCCGCCCACCAGCAAGGGGGTCATCGTATATTTGGATAAATCAGACAAGTACGATTACAAGTACAATATCGAGCCGCTGAGCTTTGGGTTACTCCCAGAATGGGCCAAGAAAAACGACTCTCTGCCGGTCAAAAAAGGTGCTCAAACCGGCTCAGAGTACTCACGCGAAATCCAACGCCACCAGGCTAAATACTTCAATTGCCGCAAAGAGACATTATCTCAGGAGAAATCTGTTTGGGACTTGCCCTTGAAACACCGTCGGTGTGTGGTGCCTATACAGGGATACTTTGAATGGTTAGATAGCAGACACGGCAAGACACCGTACTTCGTGTACCTGGACAAGAGCCCGGTGATGTATTTGGCGGGGCTTTTCTCCCACAATACCAATTACAACGATACGGAAATGGTGGATGGCATGAAGTATTTCTCGTCGTTTTCCATAGTTACAGGGCCTGCACAGGGCGAAGGGTCCAATGATCTACTGTGGCTTCATACACGAAAACCGCTTTTCATAGAGCCCAATTCGAAGGCATGGTTTGAGTGGCTTGGAAATGAGGAGCTTGAAAAATCTTCATTGATCGAAGATTGTCTTAAATCCACCAAGAATCCGGTGTATGACGGGCTTTCTTGGCATACGGTGGGAAAACTGGTGGGCAATCCCCAAAACAAGGGGGTGGAGGTGACAAAGGAGGAGAAGGTGAAACAAGCTTCCATTACGCTGTTTTTTGCACCCAAAAAGGAAAAGAGGTCATTCAAGGAGGAGGGGAAGGAAAAAATCAAGGGAGAAGTAAAAGATGAAGAAGTCAAAAAAGAAGCTGGAAGAAGCCCGAAAAGATTAAAGGTTGAGGTGGTGGGCTCGGAAAGTATGTTTAAAAAAGAAAGCGAGCAAGAGACGGATGATTCTGATGATGAATGAATGTTTTAGCCAAAAACAAGCTACAAAAAGGCTATACACTAAAAGAGACACTAGTTTTTCTCATTGGACTAACACAAGACGAGAGACTAAGACAAAAGACTAAGGTGAAGGACTAAGACGAAAGACTGGATGTATACTGGATGTCAGCTAATGAAGGCAGGATTCCACAGACTAGGTAGTGGATGATAAAACATAGACATTTCAAGTATGTGCCAGATCCAGAGACAAACACACTATTTGTTAGGATCAAGAAATCAGCTGGATTCAACCATGACATTACACTACATATGTCACTATATAATAGAAACGAGACCTCTACTACTTGACAGATACTGTGACTATTCCAATGATAAATCCCAGATATTGTACCACCTACCAGACTGGAGGGAATTCAGATACCAGGCCAGAAACTGGAGTAGAAATTACCATTAGTAGGCTTATTATAGATATAAGTAGTGAGTGGTGAGTGGTGAGTGGTTATAGCTCATTATAGTAAAGTACAGTTGTAGCAGAGAAAGAAATGGATCAAGAACTTTGTTTAGTACAAAATGTCATAACATAGAAAGAAGCCATAGACTAAAGTGTTATGAGTTTTAGAGTTATAGCAGTTGGTAGTTGGTAGTTGGTAGATGATGATAATAGATAATTTGGGTCACAAGAAACTACATATTAGACTAAAAGCCAGTACTAGAACTAAGGTACTTCTTTATAGACACTATTTTCATCGTAGATAGTTTATACAGACTACTGGTAAATCGATAGTCAGTACACATGATTTCATAAGCTTGGGCAGCACCATGAGTTGGCTGAAAAAAGACACCAGCTATAAATTCTATAGTATCGACCATTGAATATTCGTCCAGCCAAATAGATCTATCAAAAAAGATTTACAGTTAATCACAGAATAATCAACTCAACATATTAACTACAATGATCTATCTCAGACACTGTACACTTAAATAGGTTCGTAGTAGTAATACTAGTAATATGAGTAATACTAGCAGTGGGTAATAATCATTAGTACTAGAGTAGTGGTGGTCTCATAACCTTTAGTAGTATACACCAACACTTGTGACCAAATGTCCTAAATTCATACTACTTTAAGATACCATTACTTCACTGTACTCCATCCCCTTAAGCTCATTACATCAATTACTACACTACTACACTACTACACTTCTACACACGATCTCAAACTGGTACCATACTTTATATGTCTTTGTAGACATTAATGGTTAACTGTTACTATACTCATTGATGGTTCCTCAAGTGACTTATATAACTTTGAAAGAATGTGGCATTCGAAAAACTCTCCATCAGAACAATGGTATGGACTGTTTTAGAATATTGACAAGGCAATTGAAATGGCCATTGTTAAGATTGGATAGAGTAAGCTTCATGATACCTCTATAGATAGGGCCCTGCATTTGGTAGACCTAACAATACTGTACATTATTTATAACAGTAACGGCATCATCATTAAACACCTAGTACCTAGTATCTATAATGGTATCTATACTCTGAGATCTACCATCTATCCTGGGGTCAGTATATTCTAAGATCTAGTATTATATTCTGATGTGTAACTATAATACACTATACTATACTGTTAGATCCACCATAGGCAGGGCCCTGCCTATGAAGGTATTATGAAGCCTCTCAGTCCGATTGTTACAAAGGTGATACGGCGTTTGGCCATCTATGCACGAAGTGCTCCGATGGCCTCTTTTGAACATTCCAGAATAATGCTTCCCATTGTTCTGGTGGAGAGTTTTTCGGTCACACGTTTCTCTCAAAGTTATATAAGCCACTCCGGTTCCTCTCTTGAGGAACCACGAATATAAGAAGTTAGGCATAAATGTATGAAAGAACATAACATATACTATACTAAACTCACTACACTACACTACACTACACTACACTTGAAACATTACGCCATTTGGTTTGTAGCACTGTGTGAAGGAGAACAAACATTTTTTGAGTTATTGGTTGGTTTAATTTTGGTATTTCTGGCTCCAAGCAATTAGCCATGTGGTTTGAATCGGTTTTGAAAAGCACTATAAAACCCTGTTAAGCTAGAAAAGTCATCACTATTGACTAGCCAAGAGTTCTTTAAAGCCACTATTTCTCTCTCTAAAAGCTATAGACGCCTCTCAGATTCCTTCTTTATATAGCCATCAATGAATTTAGTGACGATTAGGAATTAAGAGTGCCAGCAAGAATTGACCAGACTCCATAGTATTCTAATACTCTACGTTATACGGCTATATACTGCATATACTACCATACACTAAAATACACCAACTCCTAAAAGCACCATACACTATAATGATCACTAGTCTATTTTGAAATCTAAAGTCTACCATTATACACTATTATACCGCATCTACTACTTAATACCATCTAGAATTGTACTAGTAATAGTCTTATGGAACTCCACGTCTCTATACTACTTCTCCATAGTACCTGATTCTATTAGTACAACTCAAAAATGATATTTTTGTTGAAAAGTTCTTCCGGAGAATAGTGTACCTACAGACTTTCGTATACGCCCAATTTCTGGTTTTTTATCATTATCACACAAATCTTTTGCTTGTATATTTACAAGACCAACTTCTAGCCCCAGAATTATTCCATTAAATTTGTGATTTTTTTCTTTTTTCTTTTTTTTTTTTCTTTTTTTCTTTTTTGACCACTATAAGATCAAATTTATCAAAGAAAAGGTTTTCTTTTTGAATTCTTTTGTGGTTGTGGTTTCTTAAGGGGAAACTTCAGCTGTTTAATATACTGTAGACCGTACCTGCATACACTCAATACAGTAAAACCAACCTGAATTGATAGAACAAAAAGGTTAAAAATTGGTGTGTGGGTTCATATATTGTATTATGCAGTTTATGGCAATATTCTATAGAAATATCACACATTATACTATACCCACTGGAAATTTGCTACACACCCTAGTCACTATACACCCTAGTCACTACACACCACACTCCACACTACATGGACGTACCAACCTCTATAAAAGCACAAGGACTATAGTATACTTTCCTGCTAGCTAAATTATAACTATTAGTTAAGTGAAAAAAAAAAAATATCATTAGTGGTCGAGAATTATTCGTTGTCTTATGGTCTGAAGGAAGGTGCCCCTGTGCAGTACCACTCAGCATTTAGAATTTTTTCTCAACTCACTTCTTATACTCACCAGGAACCATGTTGAGTCGCCAGCTAGCCAGCCCCAAAACTTTGGTGGCCAGGACCCTCTTCAGATGTGTTTCTTCCGACGCAAAGAACTTATACTTAAACCCCCATAAATGGGAAGGTTTACCCGCCGACCGCATCTTCGAGTTGCACGAGTTGAGAAAGGCCGCATTGGGAGAGAAGTACGTCCCCAACGACGACGAAAGAAACGCCATCTTATCGACGTTTGCCGACTTAAGGTCCAAGAAGCCAAACTTATCATACGGCTACGAACTTGACAACTTCAAGGAAAGAGTCATGAGCAATACTCCTTCTAAAGATAGAGGTCTTCCGCCCAAGTTGAGTAACATCCGGGTCTTTGATCGAGGCCAAACGCCCCATGAAAGAAGGAAAATCGAACAGATCCACCGCATTAGTGCATATGAACTTCCTCTTTTGGCCAAGTACCGTCAGGAGTATAAACCTAGTCCTGCCACTCAGTCCCCCATCAGACTCACATTCAACACCGACTTCTCCGACGAGTCCAATAGCCTTAACAGAAAAGTCTCGTTACTGGTGCACTTGAAGGACTTAAAGCTCAACGAACAGCAAGCCAAGAAGTTCATGCTTTTGGCTGGCAACAAGTTTAATCATAACACCAAAACATTCCGGTTCTCCACGGACCGGTACGAGCAGTCGGCTCAGAATGCACGCTGGTTGGTTGAAACCTTTAACACGCTATTATTAGAGTCCAAAGACCTCTCTAAAAATACCTTTGATGAAGTGGCTATCGATACGCGTCACTCCAAGGCAGTCAAGCCCAAGGCTCAGTTTCCAGAATCCTGGAAGAGACCTGAGGATGCACCCATCAAGAGACACCACATTGTCAGGAAATATGTGGAGGAAGTGAAGAGAAGAAAGGACCAGGAGTACATGAACACCTTGACCCCATAGACATGTAAATAAAAAAATAAATGCAACCCAAATATTAGTGCTTATAAATATATTTTAAAGTAATATTAGATAAGTCTATGGCAGGAGACACCCGTGCACCACGCGCATGGACATGAGTGAAGCTCATGTGTATCGAGTAGGAGTACTAGCTGAGCAAGTCATACGGGCCCGCATCACCAAAAAGCCCTAATTTAAGGTTCTTATACTTTAATAGCTCGACTAGGTATACTGCATAGGCCCCACATTTCACCATGGTCATGCACTCAGCGTCTACAATCTTAGACGACATCATAGATGAATTGAGACTCAAGTACGACTCCTCCGTGGGCTTACTAGATGGAGACGCCATCCGTGAAATTCCCAACCTCAATACGCTACAGAATGTTACTAAGCTCTTAAACAAGCTCTCCAAAAGCTTGAATGCTGCTGCAGAAAAGGACCAGGTCCTACTCCAGAGCGTGGAGGCTAGGCTTAAGATCCAGCAGGCCCCTGAACCAGCTGCTGAGGAACCAGCAGATGTTGAAGTGGAGGAAGAAAAAGAACCAGAGCAGCCAGAGCTAGAAGATGTTAATGGCTCCACTACGGCCAATGGGAAGCACCGAGAGTTGGAGGAAGAATCTCTTCCGCTTGCAAAACGACGGAAGGTCTCGACGCTAGAAGCAGAGGAGTCCGATGCAGAAAAAGCTACTGTTGATGAGCAAGTGCCAATGCAAGAAGTCAAACAGGAAGAGGTGGAGGAACTCAACTCCAAATATGACCCTGTTCCTCCCGAACAGACTGGTTCGTATACCCAGGATAATGATACGCGGCTCAAAAACCCCCACTCGGAGTTTGTATGTTCACAGTCGTTATCAGCCAGTGCCATTAGTGATTTGGGCTTATTTTCTGAAGAAAATAATGGCTTGGAAACACATGGCGTTGAGTACTTGAAGAAGAAATATGGTGTGGCCTCGTACCCTTCCAAAGACCTCAAAAGTATGCTCCCGGGCGTGATCCCCAATACGGATTTCTCCAAGACCAAGGCTCCCACAAACCAGGTTCAATTCACCACATACCAGTCGTACATTGAGTCTTACTTCCGGCCGTTTGTCAGCGACGACATTGACTTCGTCAACGAGAAGTTTGTGGTACCTCCTGGGCTCGAGAAAAACTACGACCCTTCAGTGACGCCGTACTTGATCCCGAAACTTGGGCCACTTTACTCCGAAGCCTGGGCTGAGGAAGATGCTAGTTTGGGGTCCAAACTCAGCTCACCATCGTTCCAGAGGCCGCCTTTGGAGTCTTTCAAACCAAAGGGAACATTATCGGACTTGACCGACGAAAAGCTTTTGACAGAAGACGTGTCTTGTGGCCCACTTTCTAGCCGATTGTTATCAGCAGTCTTGAGCATTCATGAGATCAACGAAAAGGATGAAAATGAAAAGGGAGAGAACGAAAAGGAAGAGCCATCTGACCTTGTCAAAGAGGAGGAATCCGGAATAACAGACAAATTGTTCGGCGAGGACTCAGCCAGCCAGCTAGATTCTGGTGATGTCTACAAGGTTCTCTCCGAAGACAATGACTTTTACTCCATGGAGGAGCGGCTCAAACGAGAGCTCAAGTACATTGGCATATTCATGAATTTGCTGGATTCAGATGAGAATAAGCTCAAAAAGGGGTCTATCATAGACTCCGATGAGTGGATCGCCAACAGAGAAGACGACGAGGTATGTGCAGAGTTGAGGTCCCTCCAAGAAGAATTGAAGGGCGCAGTTGTGCGTAACAGAAAGAGAAAGAAGGCATTGCTCCCGATATTGGAGGAGCAGTTGGCCTATCAGGAATATTGCACCATCTTGGAGGACCTAGACAAACAGGTGGACCAAGCATACGTGAAGAGATTGAAAGGAAAGAGCAAGAAGAAGAAGTCTGCACAGGAGCCCGTGAACACTGCTCAACAACAAGCAGCCAACAGTGGCTTGAGGTCGTTGTTGGAGAAGCGAAACCGGTGGATCTCCAATATAGGAAAGCTTTTCGCCCCACCCGAGGTCATGAAGCGGATCCCCTCGGAGCCGGTGCTCAAGATAGACGATCAGTCCGATGATGAGGATGGCGAGACGGAAGTGGATGTTATGAACGAGCAAGGCTCGTAGCCTTTGCATTCGATTCAAAGAAATGTAAGATATATTCTAATGTGCTATAAATTAAAGAGGCAGATAAATGTAAGTTATATTCTAATAGGCTCTATATTAAAGAGACATGGCTTTCGTGAGTTTCTCGTGAGATGGCAACGTGGTGCAGTTGCCCAATGCCACCATGGAGATGGGCTTGTCTTTTAAACGGTAGTTTGCCCAGGCCACTATATCGTCCTTAGTGATGCTTTCAACTCTTTCGAAAACATCTTCTGGCGATAACCGGAACCCGGTATTCACAAGTTGTCTTCCGATATCCTCAGCAATGGCCGTGGAATCATCAAGGGCCAACACAAGCGAGGCTTTCAACTGTGCTTTTGCCCTTTCAACCTCCTCCACCGAGATATCTCCATTCTTCAATCTAGCCCATTCCCTCATGGTGGCATCCACGAAAACAGACATGTCGCTGTTGCTATCAGCAGTGAAGTAAACACCCATCAAGCCTGTATCAGCATACGAGGTTGTGTATGCCATGTATGAATTGACAATTGGAGAGTTGTAAGGGCCGCCCATTGCAGCCGTTACTGTAAGAGGCGAGGGCGAGTCACTTCCAATTCCAACGGACCGGTCCCATGATCCAATTATACCATTGGCCACTGATGATGTGAAAAAGTCCGGGGCCGACCAGCTAACGCCCTCCACGGCCAAAGCCACATGTGTAATAGGCAAGGAATTGTCTTGGATTCGCCTTTCGGCACCATAGAAAATGGGAAGATCATCTCCATGCTGCTTGAAAGGAACCTTGCTGATCTTGATATGGCCAAAGTACTTTTCGGCATTGTGCACGAGCTCTTGGTGGTCCACACACCCCACACCGATCAAAGCCATCCGATCACCTTTGTAGTTTTTGCTGATATAATTGACTAAGTCATCCCTGCTGATGGTTCTGATCTTTTCCCTTGGACCTAGGATGGTGCGGCCCAAATCCTGGTTTTTAAAGGCGATTTCGTGAAGATGGTCAAACACAACTTCATCGAACATCTTGTCGACCTCGTCGCTCTCCTGTAAAATGACAGCCCGCTCCTTTTCAATGGCCGAGGTCTCGAGCTTAGACTTCGTAAGCAAATCACTTAAAATATCGACGTTTTGCTCCAAGTCCCGGGCCAAGCATTTGGTGAAGTACACCGTGTTTTCACGAGATGTGTAGGCGTTAATCTGAGAACCTAGGTTCTCGATCTCTAGTTCCAATGAGTATTGTGACCTCTTGGAGGTTCCCTTGAAGGCCAAGTGCTCCAAGAAATGAGCTGTTCCACTACTGAAAGGGTTGTCTGCTCTGGAGCCAGCATTGATCCACATTCCCACTGTGGCGGTTTTGGTGCCTGGCATGACTTCACTGGCCACCGTTAGGCCATTTGAAAGCACGGATGTTTTGTATTGCGGCTGGACGGCGGTAGTGGATTCCGCAAGCGTCAGCATGGATTTGGAAAGGCCCCTTTTGAAGAAGCCGCATTTCAGCGAAAAGTTTCTTAGCATGGTGGGGTATA
This sequence comes from Metschnikowia matae var. maris, assembly GCA_002370695.1. Lineage (NCBI taxonomy): Eukaryota > Fungi > Ascomycota > Pichiomycetes > Serinales > Metschnikowiaceae > Metschnikowia > Metschnikowia matae. Next base: position 118,315 of record NKZH01001816.1, on the reverse strand, counting down.
AAGTGGTATTGAAAGGCGAAGGATGGGTTTATAAGGTCTGCGCGGATGCACGGGTGCGCTGCTTTACTAATGCGTGCGTTCTAGACTCCATGACTAACACTATAGTGTGATTAGGAGATAGTTATATATATATATATTGTGGAAATCAAGTATAAGCCACGAGTTCAGTTGAATTTAATGTCTATAAAATTCACTATGTTCAGTAGTGGTTAAAGGTCATGCATTAATTATAAAAAAGGTGTTGCAGTGAGTTATAGGTCATGACAGGTTATCTGCAGTAGTGACCGAAATTTTCAATTGATTAGTCGTAATTTTTTTTAGACATTATTAATTGGAAGAGTCCCAACTCTTTGATATTGCCTTTAAGTATTCCTAAAAATTGAAATCCAATTTTTGAATGGTCCTAGAGATTTGCACCCAAAGTGCGTATTCTCATTATATGTGCGAAAAATGCTCAACATTAGCTAGGAACCTTCCGAGAGTTAAAAATGACTAGAATTTGTAAATGACCGGAATTCTGTTTTACAATAATTGAACTTACATCTAACCATGAACAGATTTATACAATGGATTCAGATGTACTGCAAAAATAAAAATAAAGAAAAAAAAAAATAGAAATTGGACTCGTTCCTAATGTACACCTTTCTATTATGGAAGTGTCGTGTCTCATTCTCTATACAGTATCTGAATAGGACCCTAGGTCCGAATTTTTTAATTGATGGTAACTATTACTTCTTTTATATCTGTATATCTTTGATATTAATGTCTCAAAATTTCTGGACTCTAAATGTGTTAGTCTGTTCCGCTTGCCTGTCTATTGAAGCCCTTAAATTATCATATTATTTGAAGTGCTATCACATAACACCTTATAGTACCAAAAGTCAGCATTACTATTTTATAGGAGAAATTGGGTTCATTAGAAGCAGAATGACTAAGCTCATTGAGATCACCTATTGAACCTTCCACCCGACCTTGACCTTGACCTTCCACCTGACCTTGACCTTGACCTTGACCTTGGCTATGGACTTTATCTTGACGTATTGACACTGGTTGGTATTTATGAAAATTGAACTTGTGGGTATTCCAGGTCCTTGATGTTACAAAGTAAAATAAATAAATACATCATACTACTTGGTCTCATGCGAAATATCAACCAAATGACTGCTATAATCGACTACCATAATTTGAAGTCTACCTTTCACTTCTCTTATATGCCCTAGAGACACTAATAATTTTTGAACTCTATACTTGATTCTTTGAATTGCTTCAATAAGACTTGTTCGTAATTCTGTGGTGCAGTACTATTCCCATAAAAATGTTGGTATGTTCGACTTACGTCGGGTACTCTGTTTACTTACTGGAGGAATCGGGCTACTCAAGTAGTCGATAGGGGGGGGGGACTTTTGATCAAACGGTCGTTGCTAGGTGCTTACGGAAAACTCTCCACATTTTCTCCTGGTACCTCGTACAATGATGGTAGAAGAAAGGTACTATGAAATGATCATTGATAGGAATAGACAGCGTAAGCTTAAATTACCTCAAGAGGTAGAGCACTACCTATGGTGGATCCCAAAAATGTATACTAGTATTATCAGAAGAAATAGTATGTGTATTCGGTTATGTTCTTTATGACGCGTGTTAACCTAAACTTGTATTCGTAGTCTTTGAGGAACCGGAGCGGCTTAGATAACTTTGGGAGAAACGTGCCATCAAAAAACTCTCCACTAGGACAATGGTACGGATTGTTCTGGAATATCCAAAAAGGGGCCATTGATGAATGAAGTGCCATGATGACCCCAAACGCCATGATACGGAGTTTATAGTGGCCATTGCTGGGAGAACTTAGCCAGAGGTACTAGACAGTAGGAGTAGCTGTTCTGTATAGAATACAACAAGTAGTCAAATAGAATCATGTGTAGTAGCCATTCTGCCAGAATCTCGGTGTAGCATATACTAGTAAGTTGTAGCAGAGACGGAACGTGTAGTCATAATTAGTCATTAAGAGATAGAAAGTCTTAAGTCATATGAAGCAGTCATATTATTCTAAGTCATAATCAGTAAACACTAGTCGGTAAGTAGCAGTTCCATGTAATAAAGAGTAGTAAGTAGTAAGTAGTAGTAAGTAGTAGTAAGTAGTAAGTAGTAAGTAGTAAGTAGTAAGTAGTAAGTAGTAAGTAGTAAGTTGTAGCCAGTAATAGCGAATAATAACGAGTAATAGCTATAGTAAGTAGTGTCTGAATTAGTCACAAGAAGCCAGTAAGAAGAGTCAGTAAGTCACTAGTACAAGCCTTTAAAATAGTCATGAGCAGTAGTCATACATAATTCTTCCCAATTTCAGAAAACAGTCAATAATTCATATGTTATACTACATTACATTCAAAATAGGTAAGCAGTCATAGGTAAGTAGTAATGGTAATGACTAGGCAGACTGGAGCAGGGAATACAATAGTAATAGTACGCGTTAGCAGTAGAGAATAATAATAGAGTAACAATAGTAGTTTAAATAAGATGCAGAATAAAGTTCTGTTTCTTCTGGCCCAAACTTAATAATAGTCTACACTCAAAAAAAAAAAAAAAAAAAAAAAAAAAAAAGAAGAAAAAAAAAATGGTGTACCCAAAAAAAAAAAAAAAAAAAAAAAAAAAAAAAGGCTAGACTCAATAATGGTCTACACTCAATAATAGTCAAAACTCAATAATAGTGTACACTTAATAATAGTCTACACTTAATAATGGTCCGAGGTTAACGGTGAAAAGCCGCGCGGTGACTTCATGGTCGTTTCTTTTTCCGCCCCGGGAGAGGCAGGGTGCGTTAGGCTCACGAGAGCGAAACAGATGGAAAAAATGTGCCTTCATTATCAATCTGTTTACTCCATCTTCTTCCTCACCATTTACACAATGAAGATTTTTGAAAGCCAGCACTTCTTCAACTATTCCTGGGAACAGGTGACTGCTGCCAATTGGCAAAAATACCCCAACGAATTGGCTGCCCATGTGGTAAGCGTGGATATCCTTAATCGTCACATCGACCCGGACACCAAGATAATGAAGACCGAGCGGTTAATAGCATGTAAACAACCTATTCCTCGGTGGCTCCGGGCTATTGTTGGAGGTGATGAATACTCGTTTGTCCGGGAGTTAAGCGAGGTGGACTTGGTCAACCGTACTTTAATCATGAAGTCTGCCAATATGACCATGTGCAACTTACTCCTGGTCAAGGAGACCGTCACATACAAGCCAGACCCAAACATGGATAGCTTGCGTACGCAGTTCATCCAGGAGGCTGAATTTACCGCCTTCCTGAGCTTCAAGGGTATCTGCAACAAGCTAGAAGAGTGGTCGGTGGAGCGGTTTGGCCAGAACGCCCTGATCGGTAAGAAGGGCTTCGAGTCTGTTTTGCAGACCTTGACTCAGAAATGGGACGAGTCTGGAGTCTTGGTGAAAGACGTGGGTAGCACCATCATGAAGGAATTGGACGAGGTTAACGATAAGACCCATGAGCTTGTCAGCGACATGACGGAAAAGACTTCGTCGGTGTTGACTGAAGTTAGCCGGTTGAATTTTTGGCCTAGAAAGTGAAACCCCCTCCCTGAATTTGCATTCCCCATGACCGTGCTTGACTCCATGGATCACTACAATACGCATTAAAAAGCTGGTTCGGAAACCACAGACTTTCATTTCACATATTTATTACAGGCCAGGCGAATCTGAGTTTGGCATTAATAATTGGCCGTAGTTGGCCGAACTGAGTTTTTACTTGGATGGCCGACTTTCTTTCTGTTATTTGGTCATTACTTGCATACTGAGGACCTGGGCCTTATGGGTATATATATAATATATAGAGATAGAATCCAACGCGCACATCAGCGTCTCACGTGGTGCTCGCACCTCATCTCCAGCGATGCCTCATCATTCTATTCTGATCTCTACTCCTCCGCCATTTTTGGCACCCGAACCCAGCATTGAACCATTGCATTTTTTTCCTCCCTTAGCATATCAAAAAAATTCATTCCTAGCATACAAATCACATCATTCTCAGCAATTAAACGCATTCCTCCCATAAATTGAATTCTTAGCATATACTCACCGAGTGCTGGAAATCTTCGCTCTCCTAGACCACTGATACCAATCACCAATACCCGTACATAAAAGTCATGGACAATGCCTCTCCAGTAACCCACCGGGACCAAGAAGAGGGGCCTGCATGTAAAAAGGTTAAGCTTGAGTCAAATGACTTTTTGGAGCTCGACAAATTCATGCTGGAAACAGAGAACTTTTTCCAGCCGGGGTGTTTGAACATGGAGCTAGAAACAGCCATTGCATCATGTGATACGGCCATCGTTTCAGGTGTTTCAGGTGTTTCAAAAGTTTCAGATGTTTCAAGTGGTTCAAATGTTTCAGGTGTTCCAAGTGTTCCAAATGTTTCAGGCGTTTCAAGTGTTTCAGGTGTTTCAAAAAGTGTTTCAGATGCCTCGAAAAATGGTTCAGATGTTTCAGGTCCAGATTTAGGTCCAGATTTAGGTCCAGATTCAGGTTCAGGATCTGGTGTTTCAGAAGATACTTTTGGTGCATTCGAAGGTGTATTCGAAGGAGCATTTGAAAGTGCATTTGACGAAGCCAAGACAGAAAACCCCACGGAATTCTCTGCTTCTTCTGCAGATACATCACCTTACGCCAACTTATTCGACGCCATAGAGCCTTCCGAAAGTGTTTCATCCGAAGAAGTGGTCAATGAGACTTCAAAAGCACCCACCAAAAGCATCAGAACTGGATCCATCAACCCATCCACGTTACTGGAAATCAAGCAGTCCATGGCCAGTACTAGCCGACTCGTGGCCACGTTCACGGTCCTTAAAGGCACGTACTTGAAGTTATGTAAGGAGTTCAACTACTTGCTTGGAAAGTTCAACGAGAACGAGCGCATCAAGATCGAATTGATCCACGAGAACAACCAGCTCCGCAACTTGCTCTTTGAGTCTATTAAGGAGAAGGAGCTTGATCGGAAGAAGTACCGCGCTGGGCTCGAGGCTGCAAAGGCTGCCGCACGAAAAAGTGTCAGCTAGCCCTTAGTGAGATCTACCAGTGTGTACCACCAGTTCCACAGACCACTTTGGTCATTTTGGGTCACTTTGGGTCACTTTGGTCAAATTGATAAAAATTGATCAGTCAGTTCAGTACCATCATTTAAGGTTACTTCCAGTGGTCAATTCCATCGGTCAATAAGACCCGTGTCAGTTAGCCTGTTTACCATGTCTAACTAGCATTCATATTTAGCATAGTCATATAATACTTCGTATTGCATGTTTCCTGGGGTAGTAGTTTAGTGAGAGCGTTGTGTATCTAATGAGTGAGAGTGAGAATGAGAATGAGAGTGAGAATGAGAATGAGACTGAGTAGTGAGAGTATAGTGAGGGGTGTCGCACTACGTACTTCGCCATGAGCTACTCTAAACACCAGGAGACCGTGCTTTTGGAGCTCGAGATGATTCTCTCTACATTGAGACAAATCCAGGGGAATCTAGACCGGTCCATCTCCCTAATGGCCTCAAATGAAGGCCGGTCAGATGACTATAAGCTGGTTGTCCGGGCCAACATCACTAATGTGAGCAGTATTCTCCAGATGCTACAAGAGGAGGAGCAGACTTAGAAGAAGAGAGAAAAGAGAAAGAAAGGGGAAAGAATAGATGGAGAAAAGGATTTAATTGGGAATTAGCAAATTGTAAAGATTCAGAAAAGACTAATACTGAATTGGTCTTGTGAAGGTCTAAGATTTATTATGAATCCCTATACTCGTTTGGAGCTAGTTACACCTTAGTGAGCCCAAGAGCGCGTTTTTACTCACGCGCGTTAATACTTCAGATCGATCGTCTTTCAGAGCATGAGTGACGTGGATAGGTACGTGGAAAAGTACCAGGAGGACAAGAGGGCCGAGGCTCGTAATCATGTCCTTAAAGATACCGACGGTGAATCTGACTCTGAATCTTTGCTGGAGTTACTAGAGCTGTTGGAGAATGAAGACGAGTTGTCTACACGGTATAAGGAAGACCGACTCCAGCAGTTGAAAAAAGAAATCTCTAGTATTGATCGGGCATCCCATACCATGGGCGATGCCGTGGGGCGTGTGACATTTACTGAGGACGAAAAAGAGCTTATGAATTTGGTGACCCGGTCCGAGTACGCCTTGGTGCACTTCTACCAGCCCACTTTCCAGAGATGTATTGCCATGAACAAGGTGCTCGACGTGATAGCAGAAAAACATTTGGCCCTTAATGTGGTTTGTATCGCTGCTGAAAAGGCCCCGTTTCTTGTGTCCAAGCTTCAAATCAAGGTGCTTCCCTTCGTGCTCATCTACAGGAACGGCCTGGAAGTGGCCCGTATAGTGGGCTTCGAGGGTATTGGCAAGGACACCGTCTCGGTGGACTCGTTGGAAACAAAGCTATTACTGTGTGGAGCTATCCAACGGAAGACCATCAACTTTGCTCGGCCCTCTGCACACCAGAAAGATTCCGAGGACTCCGATGACGATTGGTACTAGGCTTCAGTACTAGGTTTTAGCATTAGGTTCCAGCACTGAGTACAATTCCGAGTCCCTCAATATTTACTATGCGATGCCTTAATAATTTTGGGTTAAGCAAAAAAGACGTCGAAGGAAACTTTGGGTACATATGGCGTTGTGATTGGGTTCTGAGTTCCGGTAGTGCCTATGGTATCTAGGTATTCGATATGTGGGGTGCGAGGTGTACGAGTCATCTCCATAAAGGAGCTGACGGTTGCGCAAAACCTTATCGCCTAATCGGGACATGGAAAAGAAACCAATGCTTGATTTGTTTTGAGGAGGGATTTTCTGCTATAGGTGTAGACATGCGAGTGTTTGCGGCCTAGTGTCCACAAAGGGCATACTCACCCATCTCATTCCACCAGTGAGTTAAGTACCAGTACACAGGGTGCCTATGATTAGTTGCACCCATAGTAACTGCCATGAAACACACATGAAACAAACATGAAACATCAATAAAACATTAACAAAATAAAATAAAACAAAACAATATAAATATTAAATGTATTCTATTTAATACAAGTTTGTCTACGTGGAATCTTCTAATTTTTATTGGATATAACAGTAACTTCACTTACAATACAAAGCGATGTCCGTAATTAGGGCTTGAGCCCTAATTGGAGCGCGGGTCGTGCGCAAACCATATCTGCCAAACTACCCTCAATGAGTGCGCACGATTTTTTCCAAATCTTTTCTCCTCACCTATTGGTAAGAAAGAAGCACTTTTTTGCAGACGAGCCATTATGCAAATCTTTGTCAAGACCTTAACCGGTAAGACCATCACCCTCGAGGTTGAGTCTTCCGACACCATCGACAATGTCAAGTCCAAGATCCAAGACAAGGAAGGAATCCCACCTGACCAACAAAGATTGATCTTTGCTGGTAAGCAGTTGGAGGACGGCAGAACCTTGTCTGACTACAACATCCAAAAGGAGTCCACTCTTCACTTGGTGCTTAGATTGAGAGGTGGTGGTAGAAAGAGAAAGAAGAAGGTCTACACTACCCCAAAGAAGATCAAGCACAAGCACAGAAAGAACAAGTTGGCTGTCTTGACTTACTACAAGATCGACGACGATGGAAAGGTCGAGAGATTGAGAAGAGAGTGCCCAAACTGTGGTGCTGGTGTGTTCATGGCTCACCACAAGGACAGACAATACTGTGGTAAGTGTCACACCACTTTCAAGGTTGCTGCTTAGATTGAGTTACTCATGTATATGAAATAACATAATATAGGTCTTCTTGACAAATTGTAGTGCAGTTAATCTGCTCTAGTTATCATAACCCCAAAAGTAATCTTTTGTATCCTCTTTACTACTCCAGCATAGTGTACTCCATGCTGTACTCTACGACATTCTCCATAGTTATACGTTATACTGTACTCTATATCTACAACCTAGACTCCAATCTACTCCATAGTCTATACTATATTCTAGCATACTCTACGTTATATGCTATAATATATCTATACTAGTCTACACTTTATAGTCTACTCTACTGTAATCTCTACACTCTGGTCTATAGTCTATACTCTAGTCTACAGTTTATACTCTAGTCTACAGTTTATAGCCTAGTCTACTGAATATTCTAAACTATACTGTAATCTGCATTATACTGCACTCAAAACCCCATAAACTAGTTTATAGTCTACTATTTCTTATTATTTACTTTATAGTTTATACTCTATTCCAGGTGCACTTTATAGTCTACTCTACATCCACTCTTGATCGGCTTGTATAGAGCGGTGCGAAGTGGATAGTGCGATAACTCGGAACAACAAGTCGCTCTACACTGAGGCCATGAGCTTTGTCATTTACGACTTGGAGGATGATATACGAAAGCTACTATCTCTAGATGATTTCCTCAGCGGACTTTCACCTCACGACTTTATTGAAGAGTTGAGTAAGGACCATATCCTCAAAGGAGCAGAGGTCAATAACCTCGAGTACTTGGACCCCAAGCCGTACATCCGGACATTCGAGTCCACGTTACGTCACTTGAAGCAATTGGCCGAAGAAGCCGAGACTCAGAACGAGAGGGCATCCAAGAGTGTGGAAGAATTTGAGCTTAGCCATAGTAAGAATGTGCTCCAGCTTTCTTCGCAGGTGGAGGATATCGTATCCAAATTTGACCACCTTGACGTGGAGATCTCCAGCATCACGGAGAAAATCGACCCATTGAACCAGTCGTTGAACAAAATCACCAAGTCTAGAGATAGGTCCACCGAGACCATCTTTTTGATCCGCAGTTACCATGGGTTCTACACCAAGGAGAAGTATGATCCACTAGAGCAGTTGCGTACGTCTCGAGACCCAGAACTGTGGCTGAAATGTGCCAAGACCATCAACAGTCTCATGGTGCTTGCCAAGAAAATCAATCTTCTTACTGGGAACCTTCCTAAAGTCACCAAATGTGCTGCTGCCATCGATAAGTACGGAGAAATGATGGAGCAGAAGCTCGTGGACCGGTTTGAGATTGCATTTGAGGAAAACGACTTCGAGGAAATGAGTGGCGTGGCCAAAGTGCTTTTTGACTTCAATGGAGGTGATAGTGTGGTACTGGCCTTTATGAATAAATGTGACTTGTTCTTGCCCGAAGAAACCGAGCAACAAGATGGCGTATACTCGGTACTCGACAGCGAGGAGATCTGGAAGAAACTCTCGGATCCTCATGAGCAAGTGCCATTGATTTTTGAGGACGAGGTCACGGAACACTTGTTGAACCGTCTCAAGATCTCGGTCAAGGGCCAGGCCAGGATCATCAAACAAGTGTTTGAGCAGTTTGTGCCGGTGCTCAAGGTGATGGTGCAAAGAATATACGCCCAAATCGTCCAGAACAAGGTGGCCACGCTATTACTGTACTCACAACAGGCCGGTTCGTTGGCTCATGTACGTGTTTTGCATGCGCTATTCGTGTTGGTGGGCGACTTTACCAAGGACATGAAGGAGTTTTTCGTGGCCAATGATTTCGACGACAACAACGAGATTGGGTCTACGCTTGACCAGTGTTACTACGACTTGTTCATCCAGTTTCTCTCGGATGACTCTTACTTCAAGCTAGAAAAAGATATGCTTGAGAATATCATCTACGGCATAGCGCACGAGTTTACCAGTGCAAACGAAAAGTACTTGACGAGAAGGGAACTTGATGCCAAGCTTCAGGAACACGAAAACGAGGTCGCTGTTCTCAATATGACGGCAGTGGGAACTCACGACAAGTCACAGGAGCGGAGCAAATTCTTATTTGTTGACAAGAGAAGACTCAACAAGTTTAAGGATGTGATTAAAGTGCGATTTCCAGAAAGTTTATCGATGCGGGACTCTTCAGAATCACCACTAGCCACCAAGTCTCTGGACTCTTTGAAGATCAGCAACGTGCAGGTGGTGCTCAAAATAGCCATCGAAGCCATAGCCCGAGTATTGGAGCTCAACCCCACCAAGGCACCCGAATATGCATTGGAAATAATGGAGATTTTGATCTTTGACTTTGGTGGGCTCTACATTGGAAGTGCGCTCGAGGTGGCATATGATAATGCTCGTGTGGAGCTCAGCAATGCTACGAGTGCCCAAGACCCGACTATGAATTACTTGAAGATATTCAACTTGACCAGCGAGGTTTTGTACTTGCTCTCGTCATGCATCAAGAAGGTGATCATGCCTTGCACGGTGAATAACCCAGCAGTGCGAGGCCGTATGATCAGTTTGACCAATAGCTTTGTCCAACGGTGTGAGACTTCGTTGAACCTTATTCTCGAAAGCGTGGTAGATCTCTTCACCGAGCGGTCTACTTACTTGTTGCTGAAACAAAAGAAAAAGGATTTCCTCTGTGATACTATTGACGATGTGCAAGACTACACCGAGGTGTGCGAGAGTATATCGGATTTCCTTATCCACTGCCATACACTCTTCAAGGCCAATACCAACAATGACAACCTCATCAACGTGTCGATCAAGGTAGGTATGATCACGTTGAACCTCTTGTTGGACCACTTCAAAAAGTTCAGTGTCAATTCCACTGGTGGAATAGTATTGACCCAGGATGTCATCCGTTACCAATCGGTGATAGACTCATGGGAGATTCCCGAATTGAGCGAGCGGTTCCAGATCTTGAGAGAGATTAGCAACTTGTTCACAGTGCAGCCCAACTTGATCAACTCCCTTATTACCGAAGGCCACCTTGCCAGCTTGAAGGTGTTTACTGTTAGACAGTACATTTCCAAACGGAGTGACTTTAGTCCTTCTTACATCGAGAGATTCTTTGGCCGGAAACAAGGTGTACATTGATTAAGGTATACTTCGGGGTACATCAACCTGTAAGGGCATACATCAGGGTACATTGATTACTTCAGTTTTTCATTGTTATTTCGTGAAATAAGTCATTTTTGTCATTTTTTTTGGTTTTTGTCTTTTTCGGTTTTTGTTTCTTCCTCATTTTTGTCTACATCTGGTTCTTATTAAACCACATCATAACGGCCATCACAGAGACCGCTACACACTGCAAAAACACCAGCGTCTTTTTCCCAGACACTTTCGCTGGGGCAGCAGAGCCTGCAGACATGTAAATCAATACATAGCATACAAGAAGACTGATCAAGTAGATCTTGGCCGCCAAGTATGGACGAGGCAACAAACACATTGTGGTTTGGATGGTGGAGGTATTTGGGTCTGGGTTGTAGCCTGGACCCACTCCATTGGGGTTATTGAGCGACAACAAGTGGATAGCAGGATACTTGATTCCGTTGGTCATGGAAGCAGTCTTGCACGAGATCTCCCGGGCCAACTTGACATTATTGTCAGAGTAGTCCACGTGCTCCATATCACACACATCATGATCATCTCCACTGATCACCAAAGAGGGCCTTAATTGATTAAGGATATCATTTGTGAATGGATAGTAGTCAATGACTGTCTGGTACTGGACACCTCTTTGGAGCGGAAAGAGTCTCTTGGACTCTCTGCCTTCAGCACACGTTTCCACGGATGGGTCCCTGTATAGAGGGACATGAGTAAGCACTAAGCGAGGCAAGTTGGGGTCGATTTCCGCCTGGCAAGTCTCGAAAAACGTCCTTGCCTGCGTGTGAACCTCGGGGTCTTCATGAGACATCGATATCGTGTCCAATTGAATAAATGTATGGTTCCCAAGAACATAGTAATCGTTAGCCTTGCCAAAATGAGCAGCAAACCGTTCCATATGAGCAGTGCTAATGTTTTGAAAGCCAATGTCATGGTTTCCAGGAAGCCCTCTATATGAGCGTTTGTCGGGTCTCTCGGGGAAAATGCGGTTAAACCGGTGGTACTCTTGGACCCATGCGGAGTCCTCCCACTCACGACCTCCATCAAACAAATCGCCCACAAAAATCGTGGAGTCGGGATCAAGGTGTGATTGCATGTACTTATGGTTGATATAGAGGTAATTGTCACTCATCTTTCGAAGCAAGTAGCTGGCCAACCGGGGAAGCGTGGGGTAAGTATGGTCATCCACCAATTGAGGATCAGCTATCAAGGCCACACGATGGGGAAGCACATTAGCTTTTTCCCCCGTCCAGTTCTCCCAATTACTCCATTCACAAGCCTTCATAGCATTGGTAACTCGAGATCTTTCGAGATAATGGATGGCCGATACCCAGTATATCATGAATAAGAGCCATAGTTTCCAGTTGACAAGGCAATTCCATGAAATCCGTTTTTCTAGATCCAATTTCAACTCCACGGGAACCTTCTCGGGATCGGGACTTTTGACATTCCTGCGGCGAACCTCCATGGTGAAGTCAGAAGAGAAGGAGGAAGGAGGAAATAAGTGATGGATCAATAGGAGAGTAGTTTTGACGTATCGCAGCTGATCAAGTCGCAGCGAAAGGTGCAGGACCAAGACATACTTTACTCATTATCTCTTAATTAAGCTACTCATCTTTTCTCATACAGTAATACATTTCTTTTACATTCCCATTGGAGAATCAGACAATCAGACTTAACCCTCTCTTTTCAGATTTATGGGCGAGGAAAATAAGAGGCGACGCTTGCGGCTGAGTGACGAAGGTGATAGTCTCTCCAGCTCTGCCAAGCTATACAATTTCGATGACTTCAACGATTTTTTATATAAGGACCAGAGGATATTACTCGACACTTCGTCCGATGAAAATACGCTACCGAAGTACAAGTACTATATGGATCGATGTGATTTGCCGAAACTCCCGAAAAAAGACTCCCACATTACTCTGGTGCCTAGCGTGCTCTCACGTCGTAGAAAGCACAAGGTAGATCCTTTGAGCGATGATGTGTACGTTGTGTTTCACCGGCGCATGATGAAAGACGAAAGATCTTGTACTGCTGCAGACAAGAGCAGGATTATGTTTGAAATGGATAATCTTCGGACTCAACATGAACTTCTTCAGCAACACGATTGGTCCAAGTACTTACCTTCGGTGACTCGGATCAAAGACCGCTCCGACTATGAAGAACTACTGCGGAAAAGAAAATTGACGGTGGTGGAAATAGAAAAGACGTTAGTGAAGTATTCCAACTGGGAGTCCCGAAGCTTGATGTTGAGCTCGGAGATCAAGAGCTTTGAGAGTGGCTCTTTGAATGACTCTCTGGATAACGACAAGGACGACGATGAGTCCATCTTGAGTGTTCCCTTTGAGCAGATTCTCAAGAATCGCCGCAGAGAACGTGCCCGTAGAGATGGGTTTTGCTTCCGGTTGCGCCTAGGAAATGGCTATGATATTGTCTCCAACCCATACCTGCTCCAGAGAGTGTCTATCCAGGCATCTGTGCCGTTCCACGCAGGATTCTGAAACGATTGGAATGGAGTCGGAAACAAAATGGGTGCAACTGCAGGCTAGATTTCAGGAATGCTGACTCTTAAGTGGTATACTCGATGATGTACTCGGAGATGTACTCGGAGATTTACTTGGTGTATTAAGTGGTGTATTAAGTGGTGTACTCTCTGGCGCATTGCACCATACGTGTGAATAACGGCCCAAAAGATGCAGGCTCGCTGAGCTTGGTTCCGAGTTCAAGACTGGCTATTGGATACTCGATCAAGTAGACCAATTTGGGTTGTTGGCGCAACTCGGGATCGGCTCTGCTTGGACGAAATGTTTCCATGGCAGATGCACTCACTCCATAAGCTGAAGCAAGATATTGCCGCAAATAGATCAATGCCAAAATGGATTGTGAGTAAACCAAGAGAAGCTGTAAATTGCTAAGAGACATGCCGTCTCCGTCCTGTGACCCAATGGTGGTTGTGATCTTCTCCGAGATATCTAGGCCTTCTTTGGTGATAGACCTATCCAAATGGTATACCAAGAGAAACACCTCTTCTGATGAATCGAAACGGAGCTTCAGGAGATTCAAAGCAAGAAACACCGTTCTGTCCCTTTGGTCAACGGCTGTCTGTAGATTTCGTGCCTGGATATCCAATGTAAAGAGTTTGGCCAATGAAAGAATGAACTTCTTTCTTGCCAGGTAAGTCCTCTTGATGATGTTGTACACTGACTCAAGGAACATGTTCAGCTCTTGAATGTCGCCTATTCTCTGGATATACTTCGCTGCAAGTCCCACTGCTTCACCATAGCTTCTATCGGCCAAAGACTCATGCTTATCAAAAACATCTTCATGAAGCTCTGCTCCCACTCTCCTGATCTTGGTGTTGGGGGAAGCCTGGAGTGCAATTATGGTCGGCACACATACCTTGGGATTGGCATATCCTAACTTCATCACCAACTGAATGTAAAGTACGCACAACTCCCCAGCCTCTCCACTATCCAAGATGCAAAGCTCAAGAATGTTGGGTGTATACCTTTGGACTATTCCAGCGCAAACACTATCATTCAAAGACTGCAGTCCAAGGCCAAGGAACCGGTTTCTGTTTTTCTCCTCATCACCAGAGCCTTGCTTGGCCTTTTGCTCTACATCCTCGCTTTCTTTGGCGAGATACCGAGTCAACCCAGAAACTATGGCAAGCTTGATAGAATCTGGGCCCGATCGCAACTCGTCATCAAGAGTTTTGAGAACGGTTTCGGAAAGAAAAATCTGTGGGTTGTATGAAGCAACACTAATTAGACTTTTCTCAGCAGAAGCCCGGACTTTAACTGGCAAAGAAGGCTGGCAGAAATATAAGAGGTACCTCGTGATGAGGCTCACAATAGTCTCATTAGACTTAAGCCCTATGCCACTTCTCATGAACACTTGGGTATAATTTTGAAAGTTGCAGTAGCTCCCAAAACACCCAAGCAATTGTAGAAGCTTGCAAGTTTTAGTGACTTCATTGGTTCCAGAAGGCTCAATTCGGGCCACCTGTGGCCATAGAAGCTTCATGGAAGAAATTGTAGCCTTGGCCAATCCTGGGTTATCTGACCCTGCAGTGAGCAATTCAATAACCTGAACTGCTTCATGTAGCTCTTTAGTCTCGAACTTTGTGAGTCTCTTGAATAGTAATTCAAGTGTGGTTGACAGAAAATCTGGACGCATTGTCCGGGAGTTAGCCAATGCCAACCTGATGATTTTGAGTGCATGGAAACAATTGGACTCACTTGAATCATCAATAAGGTAAGGTTGCAAACTCACCAATTGATCCTGAGTAATCAAGGTCTTATCACACTGAACTAGAACATTCACCAATTGTAATGATTCTGTTGGTCTGATTGTGGAGTCATCTGCAACGAGAACTTCGTCAAGAATATATGACACAACGTCCTTGATAAGCAAGTATCTGGACCTTTTAGGGTCGTCATTTGCAAGGGCCTGGTCAATGAAGCTGCTCAAAAGGTACCTCACTTGCTTCCGTTGCTTGAGGACTTCAACCATGACCTCCACCAAAACCTCGGAGTTAGTCTTTAAATTCGACTTCTGAAAGAGTAACGATAATAGATTGGTCCGGGTCACACCAGCAAAAGAAGATTCTGGGTCATGAAGTCTTCTCAAGAGTTTCTCAAAGGCATATGCCTTGACTGTAATGTCATCAACTTTAAGGTAAGCTTCATACATGATTTTGGCTACCCGTTTCCGAACCAGGATACTTTCATCATCAGACATTTCTCCCACTGACCTGTAATATGTCTTAGTCAAATCATCACTGGTGAACATATACTCAGCCAACAAATCAATAACAGCATCTCGAGACAAAGCCGATTTTCCTGTCAACAAACGAGAGACAGACTGGTTGATCTTCATCTTAAGTAAAATCTTAGGTTCCACTTCAATCAACCGAGAAAGAACTTTAATGGCTTTTGCTGTCACCTTTGCTCGGGGTGACTCCAATGAAGCTTTGAGTAGAGTCACAAACTTCTCATTAAGAGCCGTATAGGAACCATTCATTAGTATCATCCGGTAAGACTTTCTTGCAGTTGAACCAAGCTCGGAGCTGGAAAACCCGGGTTCTGATAAAGTTCCATGTGCTGAAAATGTAAACAACTCATCCACACATTCATTAATAAGATCTGGACCATTTTGAGTTCCCAAATTACTGGAATTAGTAGTCTGAGAACCAATGACCAAAGAGCCAAAGCAGTTTATTGACTTCATGAGCTGAAAATGAAGCTCTGTATTTTCTGACATAGGCACAGATCTTAGTTCTTTGAGGTAGTGTAATACTTCTTTGTGGGCACTTAGATTTTGGGGATTGTATGGGTCAAAGTTGAGCCCACTGCCATCATGGCACTTCAACTTTAAGTATTCCACTCCAAAAGTACCTGCCATATCAAGGACCATAGGTTCGAGGTTTGCGGGAACATTATTGGACATCATTTCCGTAACAAGTTTGGTGATAATGGTAGATAACACACTTTCCGCACCAGGCCATTCTGGAAGAGGTGCTAAAGTGACTAGGTCCTTAATGATGGTGATGAGAATCTGTTTTGACTCTTGGTCTAAAACCGTTAAGCTATTATGGATGAACCCAGCAATTTGCTCTTCGATTTTGGTTGTTTCTTGAAGTTTTGAGTGGGTGATGTCCAAGAGCTGAAGCCGACGTTGATGAATGACATTCTTGGAAGGAACACCCGTAGTTAATTTGACATAAGATGAGATTTCTTTTTCGGCCTCTCGAAGATCAAAACTTTGAATGAGTTTCAATATGAGCACACATGTGAACAGGACACTGGTACCCAGTGAAAGCCTGGTATGATTATCCTGATTCTGAGCCAGAATTCCTTTCAAATTGAAAAGCACCTCATCAATAATGAACTCACGTTGGGATGAATATGACTTGAAAATGTCAACTATGAAATCCACAAACACGACTTTCATGCTGTGGAACTCGTCATTCTTGGATTTTGCAGCAATTGCACCAATGCAAAGGTACTCGAGTTTCGTAATGTGATGTTCATCGATGGCTCTGTGTTTAACCTGGGTTGAAAATGCATCCAAACATGCTAGAATCTCCTTTTGGAGCTCTAAGCTCTTTTCACTTTGCTTTACTCGATCAACGAGAGTACCAAGGAAAGTAACTATTGCATCAATAAATGAATCGAGATGTAATTCACGATCATGAATGCTTGAGTTCAAAATCTGGAGCAAAACTGTACAAGCCTGAATGGAGTCGCTTAGTTCGGCCACGGTTGGTGTTTTAGACATAGTGATAGTCTTCACACATAATTTCTGGATCTTGAATCTCTGACTCAGACTAAACGATTCCAGCTCTTTCGATTGTTCTGAGTAAATCTTGCGGATTTCATTCAATGCAAACGGCAGAAGAGATACTTGGCCGTTTCGGAGCATTAAGTATTTAGAGTATTGAACCTCTTCCTCAATATAGATATCTTCAAGTTCTAGATTGTCCAATACATCGTTGAGCCCCTTTTCTCTGAAAGCAGAGGATTTGGCCTGATCATAGGCCATTTTTTTCTTGGGTGCCATACCGGAACCTTCTGATCTTACCAGCCGTTTCTTTGCATTACTAGTCATGGCAGACCTAAGCCTGGCCCTATAGTCTTGGATATGCAGGTTAACTCTTGGAACATCATCTAGGTTCTCAAGAATATCTAAGTTATCTCCAGCAATACTGGATACATCGAGGTTTGCATCGAGGTCCTGTATAGACGACTGTGGAACTATATCATCATCAGATTTCAAAAGTTCGTAAAACGACGGCATTTTACCAAGACTAGATTCTTTCGTTCCATCTGCAGCAATAACAGGCCGTTTAAACGTGACACGGTCTAACTCAGGGTCCTGGAATGCCTTAAACTTGGCCGCAAAACCAGCAAACAGGTCTTTTTTTTCTGCAGACAAGTCATCATAATTTTGCTCCAAATCCTTAACCATTTGAGTGGCTGCACCAGAAATATGATCTTTGGGGTTGGTTGCTTGGGGTCGAATACTACTTATGGAAGCGAGCGGAGCCAAGTCCTGCTTAGGTACCAAGTGGTAGAACGGAGCGAGGCCTAAGATTTCACTCAAGCCAGTGGGTAACGCGGTCATTAGTTACACGTTCAGATACGGCGCTGGAGGGTGTTTATATACAATGAGCCGTCATGTGCAATCATGTAATGTCTGCTTTCACTGGGTACAAAAGACAGTAGTGATGCAAAGGTATGGAGACGCGCATTGATTCGCATTACAGTAGCATGTTTTAGTTTTTGATGGAGGGTACTGCAGATGGATGAAGTCCAGTATTTCCTGCTGTGTTACTTAGTACCCCAAAATTATGGGCAACTGTATCTAGTAATCTATTATATATCCAACCCTATTTAGAATACTATGTATTGAATGTCTTGACTTTCAAATCTCCAGAATTGAAGAGGCCATTAGCAAAAATATTCCTGTGATGATCGTGTATAGTATGTTGTCTAAGCTTCCAGTCTCACTCGCACTCAGGTCTTCTCAGTCTTCTCAGTCTTCTCAATCTCAAACCCTATGCCTACTCAGCTTTATCGAAAGACCTTAGTGGCGCAAGTTGGCTCTGTGTTATGGTTCCTTGAGGCACCGATTGCCTGGAGTTGAGCAACGGCATGTTGGCCCGGATTGCAAACCAGTTTGTCCATAGGTTCCTCCATATGCTTCTTTTGGTATAGACATTGACGTATGGATGCGAGCTATCGTGTGAAGGCCGTACGTAGTTGAGGTACTCTCTCGTAGAATAACCATTGGCCGTCAAAAACAAATGGAACACCAAGAGCATGGATGGATACACGGATGAAACGCACCCAAGAAGCCCAAGGAAAAAGGCTGCTGGATACTGTGCTATAGACTGCAGAAACGAAGTGATCGTACTAGCCAGATACTTATAGTAGCAGCAGTGGGCAAATGAAAAAGCAGCCACGTAGATGCTTAGCACAGTAGAAGTAAATAGAAACCAAAGAAAGTAGCGGTAGTTGCGTACACCCACACAATTGTTGAGGAAGATACAATGGTGGTCATGGCTAAGAACACATGTACCGCATATGGAGCAATGGCTCAGGCGAGGAAGCCGCCAGATATGACAAGTGGAGCAGTACTTGACACTAACTCCATTCACCCGGTCGCTATGGTACGGCAATGTGATGGTGTTGAAGTATTCGTCCGGCCCATTTGTGGTCGCTAGGTGTTGAGGGTCATAAGGAATATGACTATTCACCGGAAGTGTGCCTGGGTCAATGGTGGAGGCCTTCACAAAAAAGGCAAACGTCAAGAGCCATATGTATGTAAATATAATCACCACAGCAGGGCTCACATGATGCCATGTCCAGGTGGCCTCATATACCCAGTAAAGAACACCAGCAGTCACGATAACTGCACCCACCAATACATTCAAAGGTTTCAGTTTAGTACATCGGAGGCGCCCGCCGAAAAAATAATACACATGGGTGTATTTCTGGATCTGGTAGTTCCGAAGACTATGACCTTCTGGTTGTACCACGTAACTGGGGTCAGTCAATAGCCAGTTGGTGAGGAGTTTATGGTGAAACGGGAGTTCAGGGGTCACACCGGTGCTTTGATCATCAGAGATGATCACCATGGTGTGGAATAGCAAATCCCAAGATGGCGTTGGGGTTGGGAGCAGAAGGTGTAGTCTAGTCAGTCCATGAGAAAAATAACTCCAGCGCTCGTGTTTCCGCCGCACCACCTCTCTCTGGCCTGCGCGCAGTGCACATCTGTCTGCTTCATTGAAGCTAGCTCTCTGTTTTACTTACTGTTGCGCACTGAAGCTCCACTTACTATTCGCACTGAAGCTCTGCTTACTACTGTCAATCACCATGTGGACATCAGGTTTTGCCCGTCACGCCGCCAGGTCTTTTTCTGCAAGGCCTATAATACGAAGGCACATTTCTGCATCGGCAGTGTCTAAAAATGGCTTGAAAGGCTGGGGCACCATCATTAATATTGCTGCTGGTGGCTACATTGGGGGCTTGATCGTGTGCTTTGGATCGCTATACTTCATCTATAAGGATGCCGACTCTAGACAACACATTCCCTTTGAAATGAAAATTTCCAACCAAATTTCTACTATTAAGGCCGTCAGTAAGGACGATGTGCTCAAGAGTCCAAGGTATGCCGTGAAACATTACCGGCGATTACTAATTGACTTGGCCAAAGAAGCCAAGCCGGACTTGGAGTTTGACGAAACGCTCCCTGATGGTCTGCGCAATTACATGGTGCCGTTGCTCAATACGGAGGAGTTGCTCCGAGGAAAATCGACCGAGTTCACCAATTTCTACGTGGACATAGTGCTCCGGTATGCGAAGGCACTTCTTGCCAAAGGCCGGCTCCACGACTCGGTGAGTCTTTTGAAACGCATGGTCAATGATAACGAGGTATTTTACCGAATGGGTGATGTGGAGCGCATGTCCCAATGCTGTCGTTTGCTTAGTAAGGCTTCCTCTGATCTTGATGAAAAGGTGGGCTATTTGCAGAGGTCTGTGGATATGCTCTCGAGTGTTTACCTGAACATACGGATCGACTCCAACTACTTAATTGATGCAGACTCTCTGGTAAGTGACGAGCTCCTCTTGACCTTGAATGGCCTTGCTTCCACCTTTGCTCGGTCGTCGCAGAGTATGAGCCGGAAGGAGAAGCAGAAAGCTCTCAGCAATGCACTCAATATCTACTTGGCCAACCTCCGGATTGTGTCTGGTATCTCGGAAAAGATTGCCTCGGGCGAAATGAACCAGCTGGCGGTGCCACTTTTCAACTGTGACCCTGAAAACACGAAGTTCATCCAGGCCGAGCTAAAAGCTCACGTCAGTGAGATTCTCTGGGCTAAAGGATACCAAAAGAATGCCATTTCTTGGGGAGAGGAGGTGGTTGAAGAAATTTACTTTGATCGAGCCACTGATGCTCGTGCAGTGCCGATTCTCTCGAATGTGCTAGCCAACTTGAATGTCATGTATAAGGCGCAGAAGAATACCGAGGGCCAACGCTGGTGCAATACGCTCAGCTCGGACTTGCACGGATTCGAAGCAGATCCGGTAACTTGGTACGACAGCATGATTCACCGTTTCACAAAGATCATATACTACAAGGGACCATTGGGAATTCTCGAAAAGGCCTTGAAGGAGCGGTTTGGCTCTGCTCAGGTGGTTCCAGAACTCGAGGAATACGAGGCCGAGGATGAAGAGACGTAGAGGATTAAATCTCAAAATGATTTCAGATTTGAATCAGTTTGGAATCTGAAACAGTGTCCAATTCGAAATAGTCAAGGGTTAGAGACATTATCGAATTATAGAAACCGTCTCGAGATAGAAGAGACTCGAATCTAAAGACATTTTGGTTCGAGCTGGTGGAATTGGCATGCGGTGCCACCTGTATATAGACGTCCGGTGCGACCAATCACATGGCTACTAAGTGTAAGATCCGGGGTTCCTGAGTACACTAAGCATAGTGAGAAACGAGCCAGAAAAATTAACCTTCCCCATTCTTTCCCTCCACACCCACCACCACAATGTTGCCTATCACACGTATCGGAATATCACTGAACATTGGCAGATGCTCCATGCTCGCCAAGCCCCTTGCCATGCGTGGCTTCAAGACCATTCCACAACCTCCGGGAAATATCATTGGTACCGTCAACGACGCTTATGTTCCCCCTAAGGCACACAAAACACACGGTTCGTACCACTGGACGTCCGAAAGAATCGTGGCCATTTCTTTGTTGCCATTGGTGGCTTCTTCTTTCACTTCCACCACATCTGTGGCTCTCGATACCACCTTGGCTGCTTTCCTCTTATACCATTGTCACACCGGGTTCCAGTCTTGTATCATTGACTATATCCCCGAGAGAGTGTATGGAAGCTACCACAACTACGCCATGTACTTGTTGACTTTCGGCTCTGGTGTTGCCGGATACGGTATTTACGAGATGGAGAAGAAGGAAGAGGGTGGCTTGTCTGGTATCGTGTCGCGGGTGTTCCGTGCTTAGTGTCAGTACTAATGAAGCTACGACTCGAGGCATAGCGGTTTGTGCATACATGGTCTGGCCATGGTAATTTATTGAATATACGAAATCAATAGACGCGTTTAGATCTTAGTTCTGTGGTAAATAATGCTTCCTGGCAATTGAACTAGTTAGTTCAAGCTAGTTAGTTCAAGCTAGTTAGTTCAAGCTAGTTTCCACCCGTTCAACTCTCCTTCAATTAGTTGGCTGACCCAGCTGGCTATTAGGAATCACCTTTTCATCTAGCCACATTCTCAAATGTATCTTTGCTTGTTGGAGCGAAACATCCTCCACGTCCTCTCGTGAAAGAACACGTAATGTATACTTGTCTTCATTATAGGCATCCCTCAACTTTGGTGTATCCTTCACTAGAACGACTTGTTTGATTTCGTCGATCTTGACCAGAATGACTCCGTACTCAATCATATTGATCAATAGCGTTTCTAGACCATCGTAGTTGTTTATTTCGGGCTCTACCTCGGAAAGCAAATCTTGTAGACTGACTTCATTGCCGACATTTTGATTGAGTACCTTGAGAATTGTGAGTTCCGTTAACTTGCGTTGTTCTTGGGGTTCTAGGACGAGGAAGGCTTGGGCATTGGCCTTATACATGGATATGGTCCCGTACGAGAAGAGCTCGAGGGTATTAATTAGCTTCTCGGATCCAGTAGAGAAATGAGCTGATTCACCGCATGCCTGCTCGAGGATGTGTCGGAAATTGTAAGTGTGTTCATCCCTAAGTAGTTCTCTTATCTCGTTTTCCGGAAGCATGGTGGAAGTAGTTGATGTCACTTCGCGCGTGAGCATAATGTGGTGTGGCTCAGGTCAACTGTACATCTTCAACCAAAGAGGGATACACTTGACGAATGATGCAGTCGAGCAATTTTACCAGAAGTAATTTGTTCATGTCACTGCTGCTGCTTTCAGGGGAATCAGCGGCAAAAATCCGTAGGAAGAGTTCGATTTCCTCTGTTGCCTGGTTAGGCCCTTGGTCCTTGTATGCGAGTGAGCGGATCAATGCACCCAAAATTGGGTTTTTGGATGTTTTTGAAAGAACCGATGAACAGATCAAATGGGAGAGCTCCTTCAAACTGAGCTCTTTTGTTGGGGCCTCGGATCGCTTGGTGGTCTTGTCAAAGACTATGCTTCTTAGCTTTGCAACCGTACTTGCCAAGAACCCGTCTTGTAGAACTGAAGATGTTCTGATGCTTGCCAGGATGAAAGTGATGACGAAATCCTCGACTTTGTGGGCCAATCCTCTGCTGGCATAAAGAGATGCTCTGAGTAGAGAAAGACCATGCGCCAATACGGATCTGACCTGGCTAAACCGGGTGATGGAATCCACAAGATCAAACACAGGCGAGTATAAAATCAGAGGTCTCGTTTTCGCCAGCTCCAGATCCATATCCTTCAGGAGCATTAAAGACACCATTTTCCACCCAGTGGAAACTTGGGATGTTATATTCTGGAACACACCTTTCTTTTGCACCTTAACTTTCTCAGGTAGCACGTCTGAGTCTTGGCCCATTTTTGTAGCCAAAGGAGTTAGAATATCGTTAAGAAGAAATTTAGGCGACGAAAGAAGCCCCACTAGTTTTCCAAACACCATATCTGCTATGATTATAGTGAGAAGATTAGTAACTATCTCTGAATCATGGCATCCTTGGACTGTTTCAGGATTATCACCAAAAGTAGCGTTTAAAATCTCCAGAGCAATGGCCCGGTAATACATTTGACCAGGGTCTTCATCCTGGGATGATGTACCATGATCATTATTAGCCTTCAGAAACACAACATGAGACTCTGCTAAGTAACGCCTTTTAAAAGAATCCAAATCTGATTCCACCACCACATTATTGGAACCTTTATTAACATAGTGTGCAGCGTAGCATGGCACTCCGTCAGCAAGTCTATTCTCCAGGATATGTTGGTTGAGAATTCCAGCCATCTCATTGATCAAACTTATAAGATGGAGCAGCTCACTTACAACCAGAATCCTCTTTGCCAAGTCTTTCACAAAATCACTCAAGGCCGTGTATACCTGCACGACAAAATCGGTGTTATCAGTATTGAGCTTCAGCAAGTACCACGACAGCACATAAGAAGTCACTATAGAGCTTAGGAACAAGTGGAGCTCAAGATTCAAGTCGGGGTATTCCTCGCCAACCAAAATAGGTAAGTACACCTTAAGTTGTTTCAATGAAACCCGATTGTTGGTGATCAAAAGCTGTGCCGGCACATATAGCTTGACGAGGAGTTGGAATTCAGAAGACTCCACGGTGACATGAGGGTCGTTTTTCTTGGGTTTTTGAGACCTTATACGGGACTCGGTCCCAATCACCACTTTATTTTCTTTGAAGGCGTTTCCTTTCTTGTATGCCCTTCGGGGCGCTTTCTTATCCATGAGATAAGATAGTAGCCTGTGCGCGTATCAGGATATATATACTAGAGCCATCGCGGCATACTGGACTGGTTGTAAGTGAGGCATAGTACAGTGTATAAGCCTAGTGTAGAAATTGAAATACAGAACCAATGAATTTTTTTTCTTTTTGTATGAAAAATTATGTAATTAACCTATTATGAAATTACCCTAGGAAATCACGTGACCATGAATCAACTTTTTTTTTTTTTTCAAAAACTATTTAATTATCTTGTGGAACATGGCATTAACTATAGCTTATGGACTATGTTAGCTTGGGGTGTCTGCTGCAGCCCGTTACCCTCTCTATAGTGCGCACTGCATCGCACGTCAGCCAAGTATGTATAGACACCATAAATAGTCATGTCCTTCTTGCTACCGAGAAGATTTGTGTCGCAATGTGTCACCCGGTTCGAACCTCTTAGTGAAAATTATAAAACGCTTAGGCACGTGCATTTCGATGGGATCACTCCGTTCTCCAAAGGCCAGGAGATCCAGAAAGCCATGGTCAATGCTAACTTGGACTTCAAGAAGATGGAATCCAAGATCAAAAAGCAAAAGGCTGGATACCACAGTCAGGGCTTAAAGTTACAAGACTATGAAGTTAATTTCTTGGACCGTGTTCTTCTGATGAAGCCATTTCCTACGCTTTTGACCTTTGAATTTGATAACGTCTTCACTGGTGGGAAGCAAATGAAGCAGGATCCCACTCTCCCCCAGAAAATCGCCGAATACGAGCGGCAGGGCTGTAAATATCACCAGTTGGAGAGAGGAGGCCAGGTCACGTGGCACGGTAAGGGCCAGTTGACGGCGTATCTTATCTTAGACCTCAAGCACTTTTCCCATTTAAGCGTGCGGTGCTACGTGGACTCTGTTTTGCTCAAGTCGGTGCAGAATTTATTATACAAGAACTACCAGCTTGAGACGCACCTCAATTCAAACCCGGGTGTTTGGGTGGAGCAGAATGATTCCAAGATCTGTTCTGTTGGCTGCAATATCCAGCGAGCCATCACCTCATATGGTGTGGGCTTGAACGTCAACCCAGACATTAAGTTTCTTAATTCCCACGTTCTATGTGGATTGGAGGGAACTAGAACCACATCCATAGAGGAGCAGAGGCCCGGCCATTCTGCTTCGATCAAGGAAACCGGCGATCAATTAGCGAAGGAGTTGGCCCGTCTACTCAATATCCGAACCGTGGAACACTTGGATGGAGCAGAGCTTCTCAAAGACTCCCCACAGGAGACCCCACAGGAGACCCCAAAGGACCAATAGAATTTTTAGACTCTTCAGATAAATCCATATACATCAAAAAAAAACCTTATAGTTTAGCCAGGTGGAAGAGCAGGAATGGCACTGAGCTTGGTCCGAGTTTGTTGTAGTTTGAGCCGAGACAACGTATACTTGAGGCGGTCTTTCTTGTTCTGTAGGAGTTTTAGACGAGCAAGCTGCATCTCGGTAGCAGGCGAAGTAGATTGGGCGGCGTCCCGGCCATCCAGGGCATTCTTCTCTGCAGTTTGTAGCCTGACTTTCTGGAGCTCGGACTTATTCCTTAAGGAATCTCTCTTCCGTCTTAGACGGTCCAAATCCCGATTGATCCGTTCGCTTAAATCCTTGATCTGAGGATGGGAACTATTCTTGGCACACTCCTTGGCTGCATCGATGTCTCGTTCCGGTACTAAGCCAAACACTTTCTGGATATTGAGCACCTTCTTGAGTCGGGCCACATCTTTTATGGCTAGTTGCAACAGTTCATTAGAATTTTGGAGTGTCAACGTCGACCGATCCAAAACACGCGAGCACGTACTTAGCGGGGCGGAGTCCATTGTTTTTGTATTATTTAGTGTGTAGTCTGTAGTGTGTAGTGTGTAGTCTGTAGTCTGTAGTCTGTAGTCTGTAGTCTGTAGTCTGTAGTCTGTAGTGAATGTTTTGATTCGCGATAAATAATTTGTATGGGGCCCACATTTTCTTTCATATCGGCCGCTTGAGCACACGAGAGAGAATGCGCCGGTAGCCCCACCAGAGCTTAGCCGTCTGGGGAAAAATAATAATTTTTTTTTTCCTTAAGAAAAGAAAATGAATTCAAATTATGAGCCCCGATCTGGTTTCTGAATCTTCAGATGATTTTCTTTGTTTTTCGATTTTTGGTCTTGACTTGAACTTTCATGGGTTCCTTTTTAGTCTATCTCAACTGTCATGTCCTAGGTGAGAGCTTTACTGAAGTTTGCCGGTGTTTGCAGATATACTGCAAAATTCAGTTCTACGCGTAATGGTAATCATGGCTCCACCTGGTTATAAATGTACCAGCAAATATATATTAAAACCATGTAATCAAAAATTGGTATTTTCCAATATATTTAGTATGTATGGTATTATGATTATTATTATTATTATTTTTACCTGTGATATGATTCTAATTGCTGGGCTTTATACCTATGGTCTACTGACGTGGGCTAGCGATAGTGTGCCTGTGTGAAGTGTATATACATGTCAATACTCAAGGCTCGCGCCTTATTACAACGCCAGTAGTGCATTTCTTACAAGAACCGTCAGTTAGGGAACAAACCACACCTGATCCCAGCCGTCTTTGTCTTCTTGCACAACTCACATTCGCCAAATGAAAAGCTCAAGCTCCAGCGGCGGCACGCAAGTCTCTAGGCGCAGATCCAACTCTCAGTCGCATGTGGTGGTCCCACCTCTGTTCCAGAGCCAGAACTCGTTTCAAGGTTCGGCGTCGGCCAAGAGCTCCTCCAAAACAAAGCCACAGAAACGTTATCAAGTGGAGTACTATGTGACACTAAGTCCTCTCAACGATACCTTCACTACAAAGCATATACATGTTCCTTTCTTCCCTGACACGTGTAAACTAGGGCGGCCTACGGGCACGCGAGTCAAGCCCCAGGTGACCAACGGCTACTTTGATTCCCGAGTCTTAAGTCGAAACCATGCATGCATGTTCGTGGATCCGAAAAGTGGCACTCTCATGGTTCAGGATATGGGCTCTTCCAATGGAACCTTTGTGAATCTGGAGAAGATTACCACCGACCCCGTGCCCGTCAATGTCGGCGACACCATCAACTTAGGTTTCAATATCCAGGTGGAAACTAGCCACAAGCAAATCAGTGCTCGAATAGACAACATCAATGTGGTGTCCAATAATCCCAAGGGCGCTGTACTGGAAGGTCTACCCCGCCTTACCCACAATATCATTAATAATTTCACCGAGGCCGAGATGGCCCACTATGATTTCGTGCAGAGTCTATTTGCCAAATCACGTGAACAGCCACCGCCGGAAAACTTAGAGGCTGACAAAGAAACCGATGAAAGCGTTCGGGCATTTGACCAAGCCATGTTTGCAGACATCGTGCCCACTATAGATGAAACGTTCACCAATTCGTCCAACCCTTCGAACCTGGCGGGAATATTCAACAACTCTAACATTGTCAGCAGTCCTGAGCTAGTGTCTACGCTTGACTATCTTAATGTCAATGTGGCCAAAATCAAGCAGCAGAACAATGCCTTGAAATCCATGGAAAGTTTCTTTGTGAAATACGCTGCTCAAGTGGATGAGATCAACTCTTCGTACCTTCGCATGAAGATGAAAGAGTATGATGAGAAACTCAGCCATGAGCTTGCGTCCGATTTAGAGAAGTCATGCAAGTTGGCTAAAGAAAGAGACCTCCGGCTCTCCGAGCAGTCTGATATGATGGCCATCTACAGGAAAAAGATTTCGGATTTGGAGCAGACCAACGAGTTTCTTTTGCGAAAGGTCGAAGCCTACGAGAAGTTCAACGTCAATGATATCAGCGATAACGAATTCAGCTTCACTAATGAGTCATCACTCTCCAACTCGATGGAAGAAATCAGCCAGCCCCTAAAAAGTGACTCGCCTCCAACTAATAGCCCTGCTTCTGTGTTGCCTCCACCATCTCCTGAGGTTTTGAACAGTCCTGTGAAGAATGAAAAGGCATCCGAAGAAGACAGTGAAAAAGCACCCTCCAAAGAACCTACACCTACACCTGCACCTACCAGCCAGGACCCACAACCGCTTTTCAAACAGTTGCAAAACGCTTTGCTCCAATACAAAAATCACGGAGCCATGCTAGGATTTCTCATTGTTGTTGCTGGCTACATTTATCAGAATAACAAGTAATGCTTTGCAGTCGCGGCAGCATGAGAGTCGCAGCTTCAGAATCGCAGCTTAACAAACGGTGCCACTTTCGCTTGGTCGGTCGCGCTAGTATCATCTGATTTCATTTTCGCGTGTTTTATTCAGCTCCACCAACCTGACCAGCTGCCTATTGATCACACTATTTCAAACCAGTGGATCAAATAAAAAAAACACCAACATAATACTGACTTGTGTCTCCTGCATCCAGTTCCAGAAGTATGTTGCCTCGCTCCAGAATAGCTTTTACAAAGCCTTTGCACTGCGTGCAGAGTAGGCCTCTCATACTCTGGACTGCCTTAACGGCCATATCATCCTTAGCATTCAGTGAAAACAATCGGCTTGCTTCAAAAATGGAAAGAGGCGAGCTTCATTATGATGACTCCAATGCTGAGATGAACAAGGCCCGGGTGAGAAAGGGCGATAACAAATATTTTAAGAGAAGAGATCCGGAGTACCCCGGCCATGTGCCTCTTTCCAGGCCTGAACAGTTCCTCATGTTTCTTGGCTCCTCCATTGGCTCATACTTCCATCCCGAAAGAAACGAGAACATTGTTGCGCTCGGTGAGTCCACAGCAATAAGGCCTGTATTGAGAAACCTTCAGAAGCAGATGTTGTCCGACCCGGTGGGACGTCAAATCTTACGGGAACGACCTAGAATTACAAGCACTTCTTTGGATCTAGACTATTTGCGCTCGTTGCCTGAAAACACCATAGGTAAGTCATACATTAATTGGTTGGACAAAGAAGGGGTTTCCCCAGATACCAGAGTTCCGGTCCGGTACATCGACAACGAGGAGCTTGCATACATTTTCCAACGTTACAGAGAGTGTCACGACTTCTACCATGCAATTACAGGCTTACCCATCATCATTGAAGGAGAAATCGCCGTGAAAGTTTTGGAATTCATGAACATGGGTATGCCCATGCCAGGATTGGGGGCACTAATAGCACCTTTAAGACTCAAGAGACCCCAAAAAGAGAGGCTCTACAATATCTATTATCCATGGGCCATGAAGAGTGGGATGAACTCCAAGTTGCTACTCAACATCTACTGGGAAAAGATTCTTGAAAGGGATATCCACGAGTTCCGTAAGGAAATCGGCATTGAGCAACCTCCAGACCTCAGAAACATGCGCAAGGAGTATCTTAAAGCCCGGGCCTCGAAGAAAGTTTAGAGACTTGGAAGGCACGAAAATGGAAGCATTGAGGCTGTTCCTGTACATAACGCGTGCATCAGCCATACCGACTGAGAGTAGCAAGCAGAGGCATTCCATACTTACGTACTTAATTCTTAAACCACCCTCTTCTTCCACAAGGAAAACATTAAGCCCCATACAATTACTTTGCCATGTCGCAACTTCTTTATAAGCTATTTTTGAAAAAAGTATGTACTATAATAATGCCATCTTCCACTCTGTCACTAACACCACGTAGACCAACCTAGACTCTGTCATCAAAGTGGGCGGAGAAACCGAGGACCCATACTTTGAAACGATCCCCGAAAATGAATTGCATTTCTACCAAAGAAAAGGAACCAAAAGAAGAAGAAAGCTCCCCGACTTCATTGCCAAGAATGACCTTAAAGTCTTACAATCGGTCAAGAGAAAGGCCTATAGGTTAGACTTGCAATTGAGTTTGTGTGGCATCCGATTGGGTTGGGCTGGTATCATTGGCATTATTCCTTGGATAGGTGATCTCATTGCCATGTACTTTGCGTACCAGCTAGTTCGGAAGGCTGACCAGATTGAAGGCGGGCTTCCCACCACCTTGCGGCTGAAAATGATGTCGAATGTAGCCTTTGACTTTGCCATTGGCTTGATTCCAATCGTGGGTGACTTTATGAACATCATGTACAAGTGTAACCTGCGAAACTTTGTGTTGTTGGAGAAACACTTGGTGGAAAAGTACCTGAAGCAAGCTGCTGTACCGTCTCACGTTCCTGGAGGAAAGGGGTCATATGGAAAACGTGGCATTGACACTGGAAATCCTCAAGAACACTCGGGTTCTACTAAGGACCCCATTGATACTCATCATAAGATTGCACCTCAGCAGCAAACAGGATACTATGATGATGCCAGCCGCATGGTTTAGGGTCGAGGTCGTTAAAGTTACTTCGTGAACAGATGTTTGGGATTTTCGATTCCAAAAAAAATCCAATCATTTCTTGAAAGAGTGGAGTCATCTTTGAGTCCATTCCAGTAAGGATTATGCGGCTAATCTGGCAAATTCCTGCTCTAAAGAAAGCACTCTCTTATCAAACTCATCCACGAACATATAAAGTTGGTCCAATTTCATAAATAGCAGCTCCAACTTTTCACATTGTTTTAGTAGTTCATCTGCCTCTGCAAGTTCAGCATCGAGGTTAGCCTGCTTCTGAAACACATCTTTATCTATGGATTCCTTCTTCGCAACCACCGATTTATAGGTTTTCTCCGACAAGTTAAGGATATGATCCTTGATTTTGTAAATCAAATAGTCGTACTGGACAGAGAGGTCTTTTATTTGGTACGGGTCATCATTGGGCTCGCTCATGTGTTCACCTGGAGGGGGCAAGAATGCTGGTGTGTATCGTTGCTGATCTACTCTTTACCGCACTTGCAGATACCTTGGATCTCCTAGCACGTGATCCAAAAGCCACCCGAGTTACTGCACTCACCCCCCACTCGAAAAAAACAAAACAAAACAAGTACCTCAACGTAGATAGATTCAAAGTAGCAGATAATCCTCTCTCTTTATGTATATTCAGCAGAATCAGGGCATGTCCTTATCGGTAGCCGATGCCGAGAAAGCCAAGAGGAATGCACCGGCCGTGCACCCGTACACCCTGAGATTACCATTAGTTGTCCTCGATCCAACTTCCGTATTCACACCCACACTAAGATCATGTTTTCGACATCTTCCGAGTCATACTCTCTTTCTAAAATCAACCCCAAGCTTTTGAGAAGAATATGTATGTATTCAATTACCAACCTCTTATCCATTGGGCATGGTTTCCTCCTTGGACGTCGTCCCCCTATTTCCTTTTTTGATAAGCTTACTAACTCCTATAGACCGTGCATGCCGGCCTACTTTAGACGAACCCAATCTTGCACTCAACTTGGAGATCTGTGACTATGTCAATGCTAAGCAAGGATCCGTTCCAAGAGAAAGTGCCATTGCTGTGGTCAAATTGATCAACCAGAGAGAC
Source organism: Metschnikowia matae var. maris (assembly GCA_002370695.1). NCBI lineage: Eukaryota > Fungi > Ascomycota > Pichiomycetes > Serinales > Metschnikowiaceae > Metschnikowia > Metschnikowia matae. The sequence goes on along the minus strand of NKZH01001816.1, from coordinate 86,638 downwards.
CCCCAAACGTCGGAATTGGCTATTCACCTCTTAGACAACTTGGTTAAGAACTGTGGGTTCCCATTCCACTTGCAAATCTCCAGAAAAGAGTTCTTGAACGAATTGGTCAAGCGGTTTCCGGAACGCCCTCATTTTCCCTACAGCAAGATACAACGATTGATTCTTGCTCAGATAGCAGAATGGCACCAAACCATTTGCAAGACTTCCAAGTACAGAGAGGAGTTCCGCTACATCCGAGACATGCATCGCTTGTTATCCAACAAAGGTTATGTGTTCCCTGAAGTGAAGGTGGAGGATGCTGCTGTGTTGAACCCTTCCGAAACCATTAAAACATTACGTGACATTCAAAAGGAAGAGGCTATAGTACACAGTGCCAAGTTGCAGGAGCTTATCAGAAGGGGAAAGCCAAACGACTTGCAAGAAGCAAACAAGTTGATGAAAATCATGGCTGGTTTCAAGGACGACAACATTGAGGAGAACAAGAAGCAAATCTCCGAGGATATTGCTCGTTTGAAGAGAAAGGGAGAGATCTTTGCGGAGATGTTGAATGCTATTGAGTCGTCTGGATCTAAAATTGATGATTCCAACGAAACCTTGATCGAACTCTATAGTGCTATTAAGGGCTCGCAACCGATCATTGCTAAAATCATGGAGGAAGAGCATGACAATGAGGACTATGTTAATGATTTATTGGCTATGAATGACTTCATCAACCAGTTGGTCGAGAAGTTCCAGCTCTTGAAAGGTGGCCAAACCGAGGCCGCTTCCAAGATTAAGGTGAAGGGAGACGCCAGTAGCGCATCGACTGCGAAGGAATTGAACCTTATTGACTTTGGCGATGAACCCACCACCGGTGAGTCGGGAGAGCAAGAACAACAAGGCTACCAGGACTTGTTAAGTGAATTGTCGAACTTGGCATTTACTGATTCTGCTCCTCTGAATCCACAAAGGAAGGTTAATCCTATGGATTTCTTTGGCTCTGGAGGCTCGATTTCCCTCGGTGGAAACTCAAGCGGCATCCAGCAGCCAGTGCCAACATCTTCCCAAGGCAGCGCAGGTGCTAGCAGCTCGAACAACTTCGATCTTTTGGGAGACTTTACTTCTCCATCTCCGCAGCTTCAGTCTAATACCACGCAGCAATTGGATCCATTTAGTTTCGACTTCCCTGCCACGACTCAATTTCAGAACAGTGGGCCAACGGTGAAGCAATCCTCTCTTTTCTATGAAAGTGGAAGCGTTAAATTGGAAATTGAAACATTATCCGACTCCACGCCCACATACCAGCATGGCTTTTTCTATGTGAGCAGCAAACAAAACGAAACCATCTCCAACATTAGGTTGATGGTGGCTGCAGCCAAGGGATGCAAACTAGACTTGAAGCCTCAGAGCAGCAACACTTTGCAAGCCCATAAACAGAGAGGATTCCACCAAGAGTTTTTTATTGAGAACCCTACCCAAAAGCCCTTGAAGTTCAAGTGGAAGCTCGAATTTTCCAGTGCAGGCCAAACCACCGAAGAGAGTGGAGTGGTGAATTTGAGTAATTAGGTGCTTGTTGCCGATCTTTATCTGAAGTCTAGAACGCTTTACTGAAAGCTTAATTATTTATTAAATTGTAGAAGTATAGCGCCATATACCGGAGAGAATTGAAGAGTAGAATAGAAGGTCCTTTAGCATCATCACTTGACGAGAACTTGGTCAATCACCAATAAAATTCCGTTGCCAGCATGTTCAGCAGATGAAGCGGTGAATCTGGAGTCGTCAGTATTGAGAATGAATTTCCCCGTGCTCTTGTCCTGGCTAATGGTGACTACTTGTCCGTTTCTCAATTCAGCTACCATCAAGCCATCTTTCTCAACAGCACTGGAAGACGTATGAGCATCAATAAAGTATTGGATGTTCTTCTGAATGGTTTCTTCGTCGGTTTCATCGTTCTGCACCTGGTTTGGGTACTCCCAAGGCTTGAGACCCTTTTGGCTGGAGAACTTCAGCACGGCATCATCAGATGGAGCAAAAATGACAGTAAAGCCCTCAGCATCATCCATCTGAGAGCTCATTTCCGCATTATCCCTCAAGTACCCCGAGAAAATGGAAATAGTTGGCATTTGTGGAAGCAAGGTCTGGAGCAAAGGCTCGTCCTGCTTAATCACACCCTGAGACCGCTTGGAGACCTGCTTCTTCTCGGAAGTTTTAAGTCCGTTCTCTAACCCCGTCTCTTCCTCCTCAACAGCAGCGTGAAGCGATTCCAACGACACCACGTTTCGGGCGTCTCGCTTGCTGTTCCCGGTTTTGAGGGCCGACACAAGGTTATCCAAGTAGTAGACATTCTTGGCAGCAATGCACGAAGCAAAGATCAACACGGCAATATTGAAGATTTTCATAATGACAGAGAAATGCAAAGGAAAAGTCTTAAGAAGAGGAGAAAAAAGAAAGACTTGGGTGAAACTTTCAGTCTCTGGATTATAAAGGTGACAGATGTGGTCTGCAGGAACGTGGGAGGGGACGGTTGGGTGCGCATCTCATTTTGGGTCATTCGCACCCAACTGAGTATTAATACACCGTGGCTTAGCTACACACAGGCCCTGCGGCTTTAAACCAAGCCATGTGGCTGGCAAAGTGAAACCAATCTGAAACTGCGACCCTCACTATATCGTACCCACGTAGCTTACTTCTTAGGTACTTCTTAGGTACTTCTTAGTACTTTTAGGTACTTCTAGTGACGATTTAGACACTTCTTGGTTACATTGGTTACATTGGTTACTTTCTAGTCACTTTTTCATTACTTCTTAATCGTTTTTTTTCGTTTTTTCGTTTTTTCGTTTTTTCTAATTACTTTCATTACTTATTAGTTATTCAGTGCTTCGTAGTTACATTCTTACATCAAACTGTTATCTTCCAAATTTATTTTGTAGTTATATTTTAGCAATTATCAGTTATTGTACAATTATTAGATAATGCTTTGTTCGAAATATTTCAATGAAACAAAGAGAATTATGTCGAAGATGGAATCCATTCTCCAACCCAGACCGTGCGCATCTACCAATTAGTACATGAAAGCACCGGCAGCAACAAAGAATGCAACCACAGAGGCCAATTGGAAAGTAGCAACTGGGGCAGCACCAGAGCTTCTGCTGGAAGAGGTAGAAGAAGAGCCGGACGAGGAGTCGGAGTCGGAACCGGAAGAAGTGTCAGTGGACTCACCGTTGGCGTTTCCGCTCTTAGAAGAAGAAGAGGAAATGGTGGAAGAAGCACCCTCACAGTAGAATTTGTCACCCTTGATGTCGTTGTTAGAGTTCAACCTGCTGAATTCAGCACAGGACAAGTCTCCAGTAGAGGTCAAGTTGAAACCACCGGCAACTCTGTTCAAGTCTGGGAAGGTTCCGTTGTCAAATTCACCGTAGATGTTGACGGATCCACCAATGGTGGTCAACTTAGGGAAACCAGAGAAAGACTTCAACTTATCGTTTTCTTGGATGTTAAGGGCACCACCAACGGTCTTCAATTGTGGGAATTCAAAGTCCTCCAACTCATCGTTCTTCTCGATAGAAAGAGAGTTTCCGATGGTCTTCAAAACTGGAAGCTCAAAGTCGGAGAAAGCACTGTTCTCCAAAGAAAGGGAACCGTTGACGGAGGTCAAGTTTTTAGCAGAAAGAGAGGAGATTCTTTGGAAGATAACGTTCTTGGCAGAAGTCAATTGGTCCAAGGTAACCTCGACCTTGTCGGCGTTGTAGTTGATAGACAAGGTGTCAGTGACGGATTGCAAACCGGAATCAATGGTGTTGATGTCCTGGTTGTTGTTGACATCGAAGGTGGTCAAAGAGAAGACGTTGATACCAGTCAACGAGGACAAACCGGTGTTAGCAATGACAATAGATTGAGCGGAGGTGATACCAGAAGTAAGACCAGTGGACTCCAAAGCTGGCAATGCATTGTAGGTCAAAGATCCAACAGTGGTCAACTGAGCCAAGTTGATGGAACCCAAGATAGTGGCGTCAGAGACACTGAGCTCACCGGAAACCAACTGCAAGCTTGGAGCGTTGAAAGCAGTGGCCTGGGTGGTACCGTTGATTCTGAGGTTACCGTAGATTTGTTGAACACCGGGGAGTTCAATAGTGCCGAAGGAGTCACCTTGAATGTAGATGTCACCAACAGCGGTGGCACAAGCAGCGACAGAGGCGACTTGAGAAGATGCAGTAGCAGTAAACTTGCTAAAAGAACAAGCCCTAGTAACACTTGGGGTTGCAGTAGTCAATGTAGAGTCTGAAGGTTAGTTGAGGTTCGTGAAATAAAAAAAAAAGTGCGAATGAAAAACTGGAAATTTTGGCCGATCCAAGATATGATGTTGGAGCCAAAAGCTATAACAAAAAAAAAGCTAAAGTAGTTTTCATTAATAGCTTTGGAGTTTCTTGTCAAGAGATTTAGAGTTTGAAAAAGTTCTTTTTCTTAAGTCAAAAGCTTCATGAACAACCAAATATCTCAAAGTTCAACAGAGTAGATCGGGCGATCCAACGGCCGAATCGGCCAAGATGGGCCCAAGTTTCTTCATAAACAAAGGAAATCTGAATACATACTATTTGCTGATGCGATGCCGACGACGGCAGCAGTGGCAATAAGAGACTTGAATTGCATAGCGATTGTGTGGTGTTTGCAAGAGTAGAGTGAAAAAAGAGAAAAATCAGGTCAGAATTTAGACGGGTGAGGCCTTTATATATAAGGGTGCGATACTACAGATCAAAATGCACTACTTGGCAGGACAGAGAAAAAATTTGCGTAAATAATGTTGAGTTCCGAGGGTGCTCCGCTGCGCCATATACTAATGAGGAAGTTTTCGCACCACCGGGGGCAATAAATATAGAATCTATTGTGTGCGCACGCCTTTGTCCAGAAAATTCTGCCGTACCAACACACTAACAGACCACAACATCAAGCATGCAACCTGCGCGGATCGCGCGGATTAGATAACGACCGCAGGCCCAATAACAAAGCAACTGCCCAGCCAATTGTTTATCTGGCGCATTAGGCTTACACACGACAGAGTATTAATTTATGGGTTACAGCCGCATATGGCATAATAAATGTGGCATAGACAATGTAGCATAGTGAATTTATGTAGGGATGGGATTTCTTAGAAGAGAGAGTGGGGTTCAAAAGGGAGGCCGGGGGTGGGGGGAGTCGTATTTTTGTTTCTGCTCAAGCAGTATGAACTCTGGCGCCCTGCTTCTCAGATCACTGTGGTTTTGACACTTCCACTAACGTAACCCAAAATGGAAAGGGATGATCGCGGATATCCGAGGGTGATCCTGCACATGGTACGGCCTACTTGCCGATGTCTCACATGAAGGCTTACGCCTATTGTCTCCACAGCACAGCTTTTCAAGCATAGCCTTAAACCGCGAAATTGTGCTCAACTTCCAGCATAACTAACTTTAATTTTTTAACAGACTTACCTCGAGACCCAACTTACAAGCGGTTTCAAGTAGCATAACATTAAACTATAATTACCTAGTCAGGTTTCAAAAATATCAACTTTAAATTGCAATCGTCTGCTTCATTACTGCACCTTCTCGGCGAACTCCTCCAATAACTTGAAGTTTCTTTGTTCCACCGATCCATTTCCTGGAAGTCTCGTAGACCCCATCAAGTAGGAATCAATTTCTCTGGCACATTGTCTACCCTCTTGGATACCCCACACAACCAATGACTGTCCTCTTCTACAGTCACCTGCTGCGAACAAGTTGTCGTCGGCAGACACTCTGTATCCACTGGGGTCGAAGGTTCCAATGGTACCTCTCTTGCTCTTGCTGACTCCAAGTTTGTCAGTCTCAGGACCAACGAATCCCATGGACAACAAAACAACCTCTGCGGGGAAGAACTCTTCCGATCCTGGAACCTCAGCCATTTGCCAAGCTCCGGAGTCAGACCGTTTCCACTCAACTCTCACCGTCTTGATACCCTTCACATTGCCCTCTTCATCACCCACAAACTCCTTAGACAAGATAGAATATTCTCTAGGGTCCTTACCGTAGTGTGTAGCAACCTCGGTGTGACCGTAGTCCACTCTGAAGACTCTTGGCCATTGAGGCCATGGGTTGTCCTTTGGTCTCTCGTTTGGTGGAGTTGGCAACAACTCGAAGTTGGTCACCGACTTGGCTCCGTGTCTGGTGGAAGTTCCCAAACAATCGTTACCGGTATCACCACCTCCAATGACAACAACGTTCTTTCCAGCAATGGTCTTTCTGATCTCCTCCAAGTTGTTTTCCAACAAGGCCTTGGTGTTGGAGTGCAACAACTTCATGGCGAAGTCGATGTTCTTCAAGTCTCTGCCTGGGATGTTCAAATCTCTTGGAATGGTAGATCCAACTGCGTACACCACTGCATCATGAGCAGACTTCAACTCCTCCAAAGAAACATCCTCACCAACCGTCGTACCACAAACGAAGTCTATACCTTCGGCTGCCAACAAGTCGGTTCTTCTCTTGACAATGCGCTTGTCCAACTTCATGTTAGGGATACCGTACATCATCAAACCACCTGGTCTGTCGGATCTCTCGTAGACTGTGACCTTGTGGCCTGCCTTGTTCAATTGGTCAGCACAAGACAAACCAGCTGGTCCAGACCCAATAATGGCGACGGTCTTGCCGCTTCTGTGGGCAGGAGGATTAGGCTTGATCCATCCTTGCTCGAAACCATGGTCAATGATGGCACACTCCACAGATTTGATGTTGACAGGCTCTTCGTTGATACCCAACACACAGGCTCCGTTACATGGAGCAGGACAAATTCTACCCGTGAATTCGGGGAAGTTGTTGGTCATCATCAATCTTTGTAAAGCATCGTACCATCTGTCCTTGAAGACCAACTCGTTCCATTTTGGAATAATATTGGAGATAGGACATCCGGTATCGGAGGTACAGAAAGGAACACCACAGTCCATACATCTGGCGGTCTCGTGCTTCAAGTCATCCTTGGTCAATCTGGAAGTCATTTCTTCCCAATCCTTGGCTCTTTCCTTGGCAGGACGGTATTTCTCGTTTCTTCTCTTGTACTTCATGAAACCCTTGACTTTGTCGATCTTGGCCACGGCCTTCTTCTCAAGGTCAAGGTCCATGATAGTGTCCTCAAGATCCTGGACCTTTGGCTCTGCAGCCTTGGAGTGGCTGTGAATGTGACCTTTCTTGATCTTGGAAGCTTCGCCATTGGTGGCATCATTTTCGGGGTCCTCCTTGATAGACTTCAAGAAAGCGTTCATCTCATTCTTCTTGGCATCTAAAGCCTTTTGCTTCTCTTTCTCAAGAACCTTCTTGTAGTCATGAGGCAACACCTTGACGAATCTGGGCAAGATTCTGTTGAAGTCGTTCAAAATGTTGTCTGCGACTTCGGAACCAGTGTAGTGGCGATGGTCTTCGATCAAACCTCTCAAAAATGCAATTTCAGCAGGCTCGGTGACACTAGACAACTCCACGGTCTCTTCGTTGACCTTTGTGGAGAAGTCCTGGGCCATATCCAAAACGTAGGCAATACCACCACACATACCAGCAGCGAAGTTCCGTCCGGTGCTTCCCAAAACGACAACTCTACCCCCGGACATGTACTCACATCCGTGATCACCGGTACCTTCAGTCACAATAGTGGCACCCGAGTTTCTGACAGCGAATCTCTCAGCAGCAATACCTCTGATGAAAGCGGCACCGGAAGTGGCTCCAAAGAAGGCAGTGTTACCAGCAATGATTTGGTCCTCGGCCTTGAAGGTAGATCCCTTTGGTGGGTAGACGATGATTCTACCACCAGACAAACCTTTACCGATGTAGTCGTTGGCGTCACCTTCCAATTCAAGAGTGATACCGGAAGCCAAGAAGGCACCAAACGATTGACCAGCAGATCCCTTAATGTTGACATGAATAGTATCATGGGGCAAACCTTGCTCACCAAAAGTCTTGGAAACTCTGTAAGACAAAGTGGTACCCAAAGAACGGTCAGTGTTGACAACATCAGCTTCAATAGTGACAGGCAATCCCTTGGACAAAGTCAACTCAGATTCGTCAATCAACTTGTTGTCAAGACGGACGTGCAAGCGGTGGTCTTGCTTTCTCACACAGTGAGTAGCGACACCCGGTCTGATGGTGTGAGCAGGAGTCAAGATTGGAGACAAGTCAATGTTTGCATTCTTAGTGTTTCTCAAGTCATCTCTCACCTTCAACACCTCGGTCTTACCAATCATTTCGTTGACGGTACGGAATCCCAATTTAGCCATGTGTTGTCTCAACTCATTGGCAATGTAGTAGAAGAAGTTGATGACGTGCTCAGGAGTACCTTGGAACTTAGCTCTAAGCTCTGGGTCTTGCGTGGCAATACCAACGGGACAAGTGTTAAGGTGACACTTCTTCATCATGATACATCCCATGGCAATCAAAGGCGTGGTGGCGAAACCCCACTCTTCAGCTCCGAGCAAACAAGCAATGGCAACATCTCTTCCGGTACGGATTTGACCATCAGTTTGCAAGACAACTCTTCCACGCAAGTCGTTCAAAACTAAAGTTTGGTGAGACTCGGCAAGTCCCAACTCCCATGGCAAACCAGCGTACTTGATGGAAGTCCATTTGGCGGCACCAGTACCACCATCACCACCAGAGACCAAGATGTTCTCGGAACCTGCCTTGGCAACACCTGCAGCAACGATACCGACACCAACCTCAGACACCAACTTCACCGAGGTTCTTGCTCTTGGGTTGGAGCACTTCAAGTCGTACAACAACTGTTTCAAGTCCTCAATGGAGTAAATATCGTGATGAGGAGGAGGCGAAATCAATCCAACTCCGGGAGTCGAGTGTCTTGTCTTACCAATAGACTCTGAAACCTTGTGGCCAGGCAACTCACCACCCTCACCAGGCTTGGCACCTTGAGCCATCTTGATTTGCAACTCATCGGCATCAGCAAGGTAGTAGGAAGTCACACCGAATCTACCCGAGGCAATTTGCTTGATTGCAGAACGCATGGTGTCACCATTAGCGTTGACTTGAGATCTAGCAGCATCCTCTCCACCTTCTCCAGTGTTGGATTTACCTCCCAATCTGTTCATTGCAACGGCAAGAGTGGAGTGAGACTCCATGGAAATGGAACCATAGGACATGGCACCAGTGAAGAATCTTCTGACAATCTCAGTCCATGGCTCGACTTGGTCGATAGGAACAGGAGTGGCATTCTCGTAGTCGAAGTCCAACAATCCTCTCAAAGTACAGTTCTTGATGGCCTCGTACTCCTTCTTAGAATATGCTTCGTATGCCTTCTCGTTCTTGTTTCTGACGGCATCTTGCATAGAAGCAATGGCAGCAGGGTCATTGACTTTCTTCTCTCCACCATCTCTCCAGTGGTACTCACCGGTCTCAGGAAGGCCCACTGGCTTGATGGTCTCTCTGGATGGATAACCAGCTTCGTGCAAGGAGAAAGCGTCTTGAGCAATGTATTCGAAGGTGATACCCTTGATTCTGGAGGCAGTTCCAACGAAACATCTGTCAATGACAGAGTTGTCAATTCCAAGAGCCTCGAAAATCTGCGCTCCCTTGTAAGAGGCCAACGTGGAAATACCCATCTTCGACATGACCTTCAAGATACCTGCATCAGCAGCCTTCTTGTAGTTGTCGAACATCTTGTCGTCGGAAAAGTTGACCTTCAACAATCCCTCGTCTCTCATCTTGCACAAGGTTTCAATTGCCAAGTATGGGTTGACACCATCAGCACCGTAACCAACCAAGCAACAGATGTGGTGGACTTCTCTAGCTTCAGCAGTCTCAAGCAAGATAGCAACCTTGGAACGTTGTTTTTGTCTCACCAAGTGGTGGTGAACAGCACCAGTGGCAATCAAAACGGAGATTGGCACTCTGTTGAAGCTAATAGCACGGTCAGTCAACACAATCACCTTCTTGTCATCAACAATAGCCTTGGATGCCTCTTGACAGATTTCATCGATCTTGTTGATGTATCCTTGAATTCCGTCAGCTCTGTCAAAGGTGATGTCAATGTTGGCAACAGACCACAGTGGGTAGACGGTTTGCATGTTTCTGATGGCCTTGAGGTGGTTGTTGGAAAGAACAGGAGATTTCAACAACAATCTGTTACATTGAGAAGGCTTCATCTCCAAAAGGTTACCTTGAGGACCAACGTAACACTCCAAAGACATGACGATTTCCTCTCTGATGGGGTCAATTGGAGGGTTGGTGACCTGAGCAAACAATTGACGGAAGTACTCGTACAACAATCTTGGTTGCTCAGAGATACAAGCCAAAGCGGTATCGTTACCCATGGAACCCAAAGATTCCTTAGCCTCGGCCATAGGAGCCAAAATGGTGTTCATTTGCTCGTGGGAGTAGCCGAAAGCCAACAAACGAGGGTCAGTTTGCACCTTGCAAGAAACATCGTAAGATGCGGACGACACATCGATATCTCTAGCACTCAACTTCTCGAAAAGGTCTTCCAAGGTGATCATGCTAGCAGACACCCAGGACTTGAAGTCAAAACGGGTAGAAACAGAGCTCTTCAACTCACGGTCATCGACAATTCTTCCTTCCTTGGTGTCAACCAACAACATTCTACCGGGTTGCAATCTGCCCTTTTGCAAGACAGTTTCTGGAGCAACGTCAATGACACCAACTTCGGACGCACAGATAATGATGTCCTCATTGGTGACGTAGTAACGACAAGGTCTCAAACCGTTTCTGTCCAAGTTAGCACCACAGTATCTGTCATCAGCAAAGGTGAACAAGGCTGGACCATCCCATGGCTCCATCAAACATGCGGCCCATTCGTAGAAAGCCTTCTTTCTCATGTCAATATGCTTGTCGTTTTGCCAGGCTTCAGGAATCATTATCATAACGGCTTCTGGCAAGGACAACACACCATTGATGACCAACAACTCCAAGACATTGTCAAAAGCAGCGGAGTCGGAACCACCCTCCTCGATGATTGGGTACAATTTTTCCAATTCCTCTCCGAACAATTCGGAGGCCATGACACCTTCCTTAGCTCTCATCCAGTTCTTATTTCCTCTCAAAGTGTTGATTTCACCATTGTGAGCAGCAATTCTCAAAGGTTGAGCTCTGTCCCAAGATGGGAATGTGTTAGTGGAGAAACGAGAGTGGACGAGGGCGAAATGGGCCTCGTATTCAGAGTTCAACAAATCGTAGTAGTAGGCGTAGACCTGGTTAGGAGCCAATTGACCCTTGTAAACAATGGTCTTAGAAGACAAGGAACAAATGTAGAACCAGTTGTGCAATCCAATTGTGTGAGAAGATTGCTTTCTTAAGATAAACATATTTCTCTCAAAAGTCACCTTGTGGGACTTTTCGAACTCTTCTGCAGAGATGTCCTGGCCATAAGTCTTGGCGTAGACAATGGCAGGCTGCAATATTAAAGGCTCTCTAGACAAAGAGGCAGGACCCAAGATGCTAGAGTCGTGGGGGACAGTTCTCCAACCCAAGACCTTCAACCCCAAAGAAGATGCGATGGACTCAAAAGTCTGCTTGGACTTCTCGCACACAAGCTCGTCTTTTTTGAAGAAAACGTTACCAGTACCGTACTGGCCCAAAGGAGGCAAATCCACGTCGCAATGGTACTTGAACTCTCTCACCAAAAATTTGTGGGGCAAGGAGGACAACAAACCTGCACCATCACCATCTTTAGGGTTCAATTCACCACCTCTGTGGGTCATATTGCAAAGTAAGTCCTTGGCATCGGAAACAATTTTGTGAGACACCTGGCCTTTCAAGTGACAGGCAAAGCCCACACCACAGGCGTCTTTTTCGTCCTCGGGGTTGTACAAGCCTTGAGCTACAGGTAAAGTGGAAGCCCAAGACTTATTTTCCGGTGTTTCGTCATAGTCGTAAACATTGGTTTTGAATTCTCCTTGCGGTAAGTAAGATGCCATGTCCTAAGGTGTTAGTTTGGTTGTTATTTTTTCTGACTTCAGGGGGACGATGGTTTTTACTTACAAAGTGGTTCTTCAGTAGACAAGGAATCACGCAAAAAAAAGATAATAATAAAGGCGTAATCAGCTACTTTTGTATAAGGTAGGGCTCCAATCCAAGAGAGGCGGCGTTGTATGGTATACAGGAAGTCGTGATTCGACAATAAAAGGGACGTTTTCCTTGCTTAGAGAATTGGAGAAAAAAAGAAGCAGCTAGTAGGAGGAAAAAATTGAATTTACAAGAGAGCGGAGAATCAGGCTCGTTTTTTTTCTCTACACGTAGTGCTAGTCTTGCGCAGATTGGAGATAATGCCTGCAAAACAAACCATTCTAGATACATTCTGCATACATGCGCGATTCTTTGGAATCTGAGCCAATAGCGGCGGGAGAATAGGTAAGTTCCGTTGTCTTCGTGCGCGCAGGTCCTGCACCGGGCCTGCACCGGTCAGATTGCATGCACTCCCGTCACCTCGACTTGTTCCTAAGACCGGAATTTCAGTGGTATGTGGTGTGAATTTTTTGGGTCAATGTCTAAAAAAATGATGAATGTTACTACTAGTTAGTCTGGTTATGAACCTTTTTTTTCCTGCGGCCAGACGCTTATCCGTGTAGTCTTTTCTCGTGTTACGTAGGGCTATATTTACCAAGAATGGAACAGGAATCCCCATATCTTTCGCGGCCTTGTATGCCTGCAACCTTGCCGGGGCGCGAAATACAATCTAATTCGATGGATAAAGATGACTATTCCTTCATACGGGACCTTTCGCCAAGGGCGGACGAGGTTATCAGGATTTAGTAAAGCCATAATAGGCAAGTGTTTTCCACCTAGAACGATTGGTTGCATTAGCCACTCAAATTTAACCCTGTGAAACCTATACACCCTCCCATTATGCCTCTATGGGCCACTTTCAGCTCTAATTCCAATCGTGCACGTGTATCTCAACCCCACCATTCCCCTTCAAACAAGTATCAGGGGAATGATTACCCCACATGTTGCTAAATCCTATCTATTGCGTTTTTTTTTTGTTTTTTGTTTTTTGTTTTTTTTTTTTCTCTTTTATGATACATGCCTCGTTAGCACTCTAGTTTTATTCAATGCACCAATGATCCATAAACCTTATATGACTTACCAGACACAACCAGATTACTGGACATACAGCTGACTATAAATTTTTCCCAGCATATACTTGTGAACATATACTTGTGAACATATACTTGTGAACATATACTTGTAGAATATAATTGTGGAAAGAAAAATAGAAATCTTGTTTTTTTCTGGTTTCTTTTTTTTTATTCAGAATTTGGAACATATCTTAAATTTTGGTCTTTAATTTAAAGTGTTCATATTGTTGAAGAGTGTAGTATCAGGCTTCACTGAGTACAGTAACAGTGAGGACATTAAACATTTAGTGAGAACTAGTGAGAACATTGAGAATACTGGGAGAAACTGCGAACTAAAGAATGTACTTAAATCCTGGAAGGCCACCAAAAATCAAAAACAAATCAGGAAACTTCGTATTTCATAAATCCATAGAATTTAATACCAGTATAAAATGAGAATCACCAAATTACCCAGAAAGTCCTTTTTTTTTCATGTCCAAGTAGACTTCATTTACCTCTAGTTAACATAACTTCCTACACACAGTATCACGTGATACTCATCTACAAAATGTCACTAGTAACTTCTCTCGCATCTACACCCACCATGTCTTCAAGCCAGGCCGTGTTCCCACCCGATGTGCTTGCTCGTATTGCGCCCGATGTATCCTTAGAGCGCCATTTGGCTCTTGGCATTCGCCCATGTTTGAGACAAAACGATGAGTTCCGGCCTCTTTCCGCCAGTTTAGGCTCCTTCAACAACTTGGGCACTAACTCGTTGATTGGCCTGGCCACTGTCAAAAACGGCGAGGCCCATGCCTTTTGTGGTATCTCTATGGGAATCACCGAAAGAATGAATACAGACGAATTGTTGAGTGGAGCTCAGTCCTCCAAGTACTCAACCGTCTACCCTATAGTGGAGATTGCTAGAGGTCGCACAGGCGCACCCACCGATGAAGAAATGATTCTTTCACAAAAATTGCATGACCAAGTGTTTCACCTGAAGATTCTCCCGCTGCTGCTGCTTGAGGTGAGTCCAGGATATGAGCTCACCAAGGAAGACTCGGGCGAAAACTACGTGGTGTACCCAGATGGACAAGAAGTAACCGAGGAAGATGTCATGGGCTTGAGCTCCACCATCAACCTCACCAAGAAGAAGTTCAAGTACGTGTTATATGCTCACATCAAGGTGTTTTCACGCCTGGGCCCTATGTTCGACCTTGTTCACTATGCGTTGATGTCGGCATTGGGGAACGTGACTCTACCGAAAGTGTATATGGCGGACTCGGGAATTGACCCTAACATCCGAGTGCCCGTGAGATCCAGAGGTAACTTCGGCCACTTGAGTCTGTCCTCCAGCCGTTTCTGCATCGACCCGGACCAGAACTTGGCCAAGCCTCTTGTGCTTACGTTGTCAGAAATGGGCTTATCGTCTTCATTTGGCCTAATAGATTTGACTGAACAAGACCCTCCCAAATCGGTGCTTTTATCAGACTTGGAGGGCGAGGCCGAGGAGGCATGTGCCGAGTCCAAAATCACCATTTGCAGAACCGAAAAGAGTCTCAAGCATGTTAGCATCATCGGAGGCGGGGCCAATGTGACTTTGGAGACCATCCAAAAGGCCTCTCGCATTGCGAAAAATAGGTTGAAAACGCTTTCGCAGTAGGTTAGAGTATACATACAAGTTATTAAAAAATCCCCAAAGGTGCATACATAGTCGAGTGTAGAGTGTAGTACAGGTTAGAGTGGTAGAGAATAGTGTACAGCATGGTGTACGTGGGCATTGATCAGTTTAACACTCATAGTGTAATTATAAAGGTCAGTATGTGATTCTTGAAGTAGTAGAAACTGGTACCTACATGACCAGTGGTGTAGTATTGTAGTATAGTGTAGTCGCACCAAAGCTGCTCACTATTCACTATCCAGCACTTCTGGTTCAACCAAGACACACTCTCAGTTCCTCTAAAAATCTTGAAATCTTGAAATCCATCAATTACATGTTAGTAAAATGCCAAGTCAAGTAGTCTATAATTTCATTAAATCTAGATGTGTAGTATTGGATCATGTGGTACACTAATATTGTTAGATTCTTGTTGTAACGTTAAGTACTAAGTTATCTTTATTTGTTGATGATTCCTCAAGCGAGGAATCCGAGCTGCTTTTTTAGTGTTTTCAAGAATAGACATCGCTACGGAACAAATCCTTCGCGATAATTGTTTTAATCACCTCAGCTCATTCTGCTACTCCGTACAATAGGGCGGAGTAGAGGTCTGAATAGAAAACTAAAAAACAATAGACATTGCATCAGACAGAGAGGTATTATAATATTTCAATAAGTAGGGTACTACCTATGGTGGATCTAACAACTATAGTACTGTAGCATTAGAGTAGTGAGTAGTGAGTCCTATGGTAGCATAGTCCTGCCACCGAAAAAAATCCCAAACACTCTTATCCCTATAAATCTTTTTGTCCTATAGCATGACTGGTCGAAGTTCCACTAACCTAGTCCAGTAAAAAATAGAGTGTAGTATAGTGTAGCAGTGTAGTATAGTGTAGTGTAGCAGTGTAGTATAGTAGTGTAGTATAGTAGTGTAGTATAGTAGTGTAGTATAGTAGTGTAGTATAGTAGTGTAGTGTAGTGTAGTGTAGTGTAGTGTAGTGTAGTGTAGTGTAGTGTAGTGTAGTGTAGTGTAGTGTAGTGTAGTGTAGTGTAGTGTAGTGTAGTGTAGTGTAGTGTAGTGTAGTGTAGTGTAGTGTAGTGTAGTGTAGTATAGTAGTGTAGTGTAGTATAGTAGTGTAGTATAGTAGTGTATATTATAGTAGTGTATACTTGTATGTCCTCGAGATTACTCTTATAAATAATAATACAAAAAACCATTCTAGTCAAATATAAGGTCAATTATTATTTTAACTTGAGGTGTTAAGTATAGCGCAGTGCAGTGTAGTACATTGGGGCGTAGTAGTATAGAGTAGTAGCGTAGACTGGTGTATTGTGGTAGTAATGTGATACGATATTGAGCAGTGCACTTTAGTATACAGTATAGAAGTAGTATACTAATTTGTATAATCGTGACGTATAATGGTGTAGTATAGTGAGTAGTATGGTAGTGTAGTAGCGCACTATAGTAGTGCAGCACAGTAGGAGAGCACAGTACTACAGCGTAGTAGTGTAGCAGTGTAGCAGTACAGTAGTAGAGTACTAAACTTTAGCCTAAAAGTCTATTTTCAAAAACAATCTAGGTTTCCCTAACTCTATTTTTACCTCAATAACTATATTTAGAGTAATTCCATTTGAATACCTTGGTTCTCGCTTTTCGTTTCTCGCTTTTCGTTTCTCGCTTCAAGCTGCTCGTGAATATCTTAGACTAATGCTCACTGTGGGTAACTATCTGACAGGAAACAGGTGCAGGAACACGACCCCGGAAAATCAGAAGCGGCCACTCTATCTCAAACCCATACCAAACCCTTTCCTCCAACGCCTCCCATTCTTCATTTATACGCATACACTCCTATCCCCACTCTGCGGGCCCGTCTTTTCCTCCTCCGCCCATTATTTCCTTTCCACAACATCGTTAGTTTCGCACTCCCAATTAGTCACAGACTCAACCTTAAACAGCATCCTCAACCATGTCTCCAGACGACATAAATGGCAAGACAAACCCAGATATACAGCTCATCCGAAAATTAGACCGTTCGGTGTTTCCAGACTTCGAGCTCAACATTGACTGCTTAAACAACTGGCAGGCTGACTTGAGTGATTTGGCCAGGTGCCCGGACGACTTAGACAAGATTATTCTTCTGAATGTGATATTACTGTACCCCAAAGGCCTCACACTCTTTGGCCTGGAGAACAAACTGGCTTTGATAGAATGCTTGGGTGATTTGGATCGTCTTGAAAATGACATCTACTTGGACTTTAAGCTTATCATACATCAGCTCGTCTTAAGAGCTACTTCCCACTTCACGACTGGCCGGATCCAGCTCCACAGACTAGGGTTCTTAGATTACTTGTTGAGCGATATTTTGTCATATACTGATAACCTCAATGGAAACTTTCAGCTGAGTGATCGGCTTATCTTGATGACTAAGCTGAGCTGTTTGATTGAGTTTCTAGAATTAGGCTGTAACGCCAAACAGCTCAAGAAATTGGTGTCTCCATTGTTCTCCAAAACAAAGAGAATTGGCTTTGAAGTCAAGGACTTTTACTTGACTCTATTACGAACGGTTCTCAGACTGTGTCCGTCGCAATTCCCGTTTCTTCTCTTTAACAATTTCATCAAGAGACCTATTTCGATTCCTTTCAATGATGAGCTCAATCTGCTGAGATGCTTTTCAATATGTACATGGTTTAAAATTAACAACCTTGATGAAACAACTCTGAGACTAGAGGAGCATACTCCCCTTCCATTCGTGTTACTCGATAGCTCGTCAAATTACGATTCGATTTTGCTTAGAATTGAGTTCGTCCACTACAGAATCATGATCACCATGCAAAAGAGAGCCACTGCTTCCATTAAAAGGTTCTCTTTTAACCATGTTATATCTCCCAAAAGCACCAAGAACCAGGGCTTCATCCATTTATGTTTAACATATGACCAGTCGCAGAACTTGACTCTTTATGTGGATGGTGATTACAGTGAATCCATTCCTTGTCCTTCCCTTCAGAAGAGTGTGAACAGATGGAACAAAATCTGTATTGGGCAGTCGATCGATGAGACCGATGCATTACCGGGAGTTATACTTCGTGATGAACTTCTTGTTAAAGATCTTGTTGTTCTTGATATAGCATACAGTTCGGATTGGATTAAGTTCATCTACCTTCTTGGAATTAGCTTCGACTGGGGCATTAAAGATTTCTCGGAACCTGTGACCCGAACCTTGTTAAGCCATTTGTTCCCTAAGGATTTCATCGAGTTGGCTTTGAATATTCAAAGCGTTCCCAAGGAAAACGGAGGTAAAAAGCCCGAACTCGCTGGTGTGACCAAGCCTAAAGGGAAGTACCTTGAGCCGAAAGAGGGGTTTGTTCATGATAAAACCAAAGTGCTTGCACATCTAATGAAGCGTCGTCCCAACAAGTCCAACTTTCTTTTCGATAGTAATGATGCTGAGTTCATTGACTTTCTTGGAAGATCTAATTCTCAAGAAATCATTTTCCATCAGCCACAGTCAATAGGCAGCTCGCTTTATTGTGTGGGTGGATCTGGTCTCTTACTTACGCTCACAGATGTGATCATAAAAGATGACTATGAGTCCAAAAACCAAAGAGACTCGCTTTTCCTTAAGATTGTGGATGTTGTTCTCCATTGCTCAGCAAACGATTTCAGAATAAACAGAGAGTTTGAAGATAATGATGGGTATTATATCTTGGGATTGTTGGCAAATTACTACAAAGAAAACTTTAATCCTCAATTGGATTTTGAGCCACCAGAAAGTTCAGGAGAAGAACTACAAATTTGCCAGTCCTCAATTAATTTCAATCATGAGTCTACAGAGAGCAATAGTCTCATCCAGCGATTCTTATTGTTTTCCGAGAGCTCGTCTCAGATGAACTTTATCACCCATACATCCATCTTCAAGATCCTAGTGCTCAATTTCGACCTATTCAGAGACACAAAGGAATTTCACCCATTGTTGAAGGCCATAGGATCGTTATTGTCTGACTCCAACTTCAAATCACACAATTTGAGGGAATTGAACAAGATGAGGTTCTTCAAAAGGTCCGTTCAACATATCAAATCTATCATGCTCAATGACTACCTCAACTCCCAAACGTCTGCAGAGCTCGATCTGCTCCTTAAGATAATTTCACATCTTGATGCATCGGTTGATACCATCCGGAGCATGTCTCAGTTGGTGATTTTTGCACTCTATGTGGAGCCTTCGAACTCCAATGCACACAAGATTGGTTTGCAGGTTTTGAATTCTATCCAGGAGAAATTGTGCTGCTCATCATTATCTATGAAGCTGCTCAAGAAGTTTTCTAGGGCAATCACCATTCATTGGATACTTCTTCTCTTGAATTTCAAGTCCAAAGATGAAGAAACTTCTTTAAACGTCGTGTGCAATGCTGTGTCTTTGTTGGTAAGATTTTTCCAAGCACTTGGTTCTCATGTCATCAAAAAATTCTTCCAAGCCAACAAGGGCCTCGATGTCTTGACGTATTTTCTTCAAGGCTGGTGGAACAATGATCGCGTGATAACCTTATTGTTTTTGGCAAGTTTCGGCGTTGATTCTAATCTGATGCGTGGAACTCTCTCGTCCATATTAGTGCAGAAACCAGACTTTTTGAAGACATCTGAATTGGTTATACCAGATTTCATTTTATTGATCAATAACCTAGCATTGACAGGGATATGCTTGTTGAGCCAAAAGATCGGAAAAGGTCTAAGTACCCCAAGTACCCCAATCAGAAGCCCCCGGCCCGATTCAACATCATCAAGAGATGAGGTCTTTGAATTGTCATTTGATACTTTGCACATGATCAATCTGATTTCGGATATCATTGAAGTTGGTGGTGCCAATTCACCATCTCTCCAGGCTTTTTTTACTCGTCACGAATGGCTAGAGGGAGTATTTGAGTTATTGGCACATCTTAAGATTATGGATGCAAACACTGACGTTGACTCACCATTAAAGAAGAACTTCGAGACAGCTGTTGAGAGACTCAGTTCTGTTTTGAGCACAATTTTCATCTCCAGAATTTTGAACAGCAAAGATATTCTCGATTTGATCCACAATGTGAACGATATCACCAAGAAACTTATCTTGAACCTCATGTTCCCCCGTCTTTTCCGGCACTTCAATGAGTTTGTGGGCGCCTCAAACTTTATCTTTAAGCAAAGTGAACTCCTCAGGGGGGTTGGTGATCTTATAAGTCATTATTACAATGAGTTTGTTCTCCAGAACTATTTCGTTTCAAATGATGAATTGGAGGAGTTCATTGCATGCATTTTCAAATTGCTTGAAACCAATGAACAAGATTCGGTCGCTTTTGCTCGACTCGGTCCAATTCTTGGCCACATGCTAGTGCTTAGGCTTTCGAATTTGGAGTACCCTGCGAAAGACACTGATTCGCCCAATGAGGAAGGAGAACTCATTTTGATGAAGGATTTGGATGCAAATGTGGTTTCTTGTTTATATAAACAAGCTCTCATATTGCAACCCAGCATCTTGGATGATGGCTTACTCAGGCAAGTGATTGAATTGATAATGGGAAATTTTCTCAAGTTGGACAGCGACAAGCAGTCCCAGATTTCGGAACATGTTCTAAATTTCATCCGGACTGCTACAATGATGAGACAAGATACCTTCCACAAGATCATCGACCAGCTTGTGGCCTTGTCAGACTATAAAGATTCTACCAAGACCATGAATGAGTTCTTTGACTACCTTACTACGCGGAATGATGAGGAATCCATCAATTATTTGCAGAGATTCCCCAGTGTCAAGCATATTTTCCACAAAAACTTTCATTTCCGGCTAAGTAAATTGAAAGACATTGGCACCATCAATCTCCTGGATATGTTCGAGGTCTTCTTGAATAATGGGGGCACCTTGGGATTTTTGAACAGTCCAAAGCTTCATTACTTTGAAAAAGGGGCACAGGGCTTGAAGAGCTTTGCAATCAACTCCGAGCTCTTGAAGTACAACAGAGAGTTACAAGATAAGCAAGAGAACCTGCAATTCTTCTCGACGCTATTCAGCAGCATCAAATTGGAGATTTTTGGGCTCTATTCAGACAATCCAAATGATCGTGGCTTCATATTGGATTACATTGAAGGTACTGATAGAATGAGAAAGCTTTTGGTGGTAGAAGATCAGATTCCTGACTCCGAGAAGCTCACATACTCGGTCAAAGTCCCTATCAAGTCGACAATTCCTCTAGATATTTCTATCGATGACCCCAAGTATGCAATTCCATACTCAGGACTTGAGGACCTCAAGCTCAATGATACATTATCGTCAGCTGCAGATGGTGAAGACTTTGAAGAACTGGATGAATTGGGAGAGGTTATCAATAGCTCGAAAAGAGTCTATGAAGACAGGAACAGAAAGGTCTTACACAGCTTGTATTTGGGAGATCAGATCCAATATCTCTTCAATATCTCGAGGATTAGTGGGTTGGATGCAGTCGAGAGTCTCATGATTATAGGATTCAGTCATGTTTATTTCATTGACAACTACTTCCATTGTCAAGATGATAATGTGGTGAATATAGAGGATGCCCCTGAGGAGCTTAGAGATCCTTATCTTCAACTCATTAAGCCTCAATCTGCTGCTAATTACAGCAGCAATACGCACCGAACAAAGAGTTGGAGCTTGGAGAAACTTAGTGCATTTTCAAAGAGGAGATTTCTTTTAAGAGATATTGCAGTGGAATTGTTCTTTGCTGATGGAGCAAGTCTCTTGATCACGTGTTTTTCCACCAGCCAAAGGGACCAAATTTGCAGTAAGCTCTCTTTCTATGCCAAAGGCCACAGTTTGGACGAAGATCTTGCGATTGCTTTAAATGTCACGCCTTCGCTGTCAACACAACTCTCGGCATCTTCACAGTCATTCTTCAGATCCAAAATTGCTTCTGCATTTTCATCCAGCCATGTCAGCAGCAGTTCAATCCTGGAAATTACAGCAAAGTGGAAGAAGGGACGCATATCCAACTTCTACTACTTGATGTGCCTTAATACCATGGCAGGAAGAACATTCAATGACTTGACACAATATCCAGTGTTTCCTTGGGTGATTGCAGACTACGAGAGTGAGAAATTGAACTTAAATGACCCAAGAACTTTCCGAGATCTCTCCAAGCCAATGGGAGCACAGTCAAAAAAGAGAGCGGCTCAGTTCTTGGACCGGTATGAAGCTTTAGAAAGTTTGGATGATAAAGATGCGCCTCCGTTTCACTATGGAACTCATTACTCTTCGGCCATGATCGTTGCTTCTTACATGATCAGACTCAAGCCTTATGTTCAATCATATCTACTCTTACAAGGAGGCAGATTCGACCATGCAGACCGACTCTTCAACTCAGTGGAAAAAGCGTGGTTTTCTGCTTCAAGAGATAACACTACAGACGTCCGGGAACTCACGCCTGAATTCTTTTTTTTGCCTGAATTCCTTGAAAATAAGAATGACTTTGAATTCGGACAACTTCAAAGTGGGGAGCGAGTCAACAATGTTCAACTTCCAAAATGGGCTAAAGGTGACCCCAAGATCTTCATTGCAAAAAACAGAGAGGCTCTTGAAAGTCCTTATGTTTCAGAGAACCTTCATAAATGGATTGACTTGATCTTTGGACATAAGCAAAGCGGTCCAGATGCTATTGCTGCCTTGAACGTGTTCCATCATCTGTCATACGATGGGGCCATCAATATTGATATCATCAATGATGAAGTGGAGAAACGGGCAGTTATTGGGATGATTAACAATTTTGGTCAGACCCCTCTGAAGTTGTTTTCAAAGCCCCATGTCCAAAGAGAAGTATTCAACCTTCCTGACTTATACTTCTCCGGTTCCAATCTACAAGCTTCCAAATGGGCATGCACGTTTGAGTCAAAGCTTTCGTTAGCGATTGAAAAGCTTGAATTGAGCTCAAAGACTGGGAAGTGGATTGGAAGACCAACCTGTACTGCCTCCGAGGACTCCCTTTCCATTCGGAAGCCAGTGCCTTTTGAACTGAACATCCAATGCGGTTCATTGATTATAAACGGATGTTTGATGATGAACCTTGATCTGGCTAACATATCTACACTTCTTCAAATTGGCAATAAGTGCTTTCTTACGGGCTCCGATAGTGGTATGATACACGCATGGAAGTGTACCCCTCAAACCAATATGGAGGTATCTTGCAGCTACGGGCTCCGGGGCCACCTCGCCCCAATTAGGCTGATGTGCTATAGCAAGTCGTTCAAGGTGTGTGTAAGTGTGGATGCAGATGGAGTGGTGATTCTATGGGACCTCACTCGGTTTAAGTTCATTCGAAGGATAACCAACCTGGGCTGGTCTGAACATCTGAAGCTACAGGTATCGATATCCAATGATACTGGCAATTTCTGCATTGTACAAAGCTCCAGGTACTCCAACCTGCTAGCCATGTACACCATCAATGGCGAGAAAATTTTACAGGAAACCATTGAGCCGGGCTCAATATCCTCTCTCTCGATAGCTGCGAACAACGACTCTTTGGTGGACCTGTTGAAGTCCGAGTACCGTCACTCTTATTGGAGTAGTGAACTCATAGCTTTGAGCTATTATTCACCACAAAAGAAAATTCACATCTACCAGTTAAAAGCACAAGATGTGTGGACCTTGACGTTATTGCAAAGTGTGGATATGATGTCATTAACCAAGGGCTCAATCACCGCTCTTCTTGCACTCAAACGATGTGAGTTTGATGAAGAGGAGAAAATTTCAAGAAGCCATTTATCTCTAATAATGGGTGATTCCCTGGGCCGAGTTATGATTTGTTAAATTTTTTGATTCATGTCTATTCACATTTGTTGACTTTTCAAGAGTATTCCTGCATAGGCAGATAAGACACCCATGGAAGTGCGTGAGTCCCCTAGGTTGTTTGCTCCACACTCATGGTTCCCCTGCCGCATCATGCAATCAAAGTCACGTTGATGTGCCTTTCATGGTACTTGCTACTGTCGTTCACGTCGCAAATGACCCGGGTGATCTTGATGAGAGTCCCCTATCCGTTCTTTGTGTCTCAGATCCAGTTCGCAATCGGAGGATGTTTGTCGTTCCTTATGATCCAATTTCTCCAGCTCAGTCCTCAGGTTCGCCAATTGTTTCCCCTTGGCTCCGTCCCTGCTGATCCCAGCATCCCATTCTTTCGGAAAAACGCTCTTCTCAAAGTGCTCCCGTTGGGTCTCTTCCAATCGTTGGGAAAGTACTTATCATTATGTGCTACTCAGGTGATCCCCATAGCAACAGCAGCCAGCATCAAGGCACTATCGCCAATTCTTCTTGTGGTGACATACCGAGTTCTTTATAAGCGCAAGTTGCCCCTCATGACGTATATTCTGTTACTACCCTTATTGGCCGGGGTAGTGATTATCATCATAGCAGATGCGGAGGAGAAAAACACCGATAACGAAGGCCTGTACTTTGCTCTTAGTTTGGAACCTGCGCATATTAAAGGCTTGATTTACTCGTTTTTAGGTGTGTTTGTCATGGTAGCAGCTCAAATCTACGGCAAAGAGTTATTGACATGGGACCCGATCGATACCAATCAACAACCCTACACACAGAACTTACAGGTGCCTTCCAACAACCACTTGCGGCTCTCCCCACCAATCAGTATAGCCGATTCTAGCACTACACAGAAGTTCCTGCTCCTGCCGAAAACCATTGCCAAAAACTTCACCCGAAGAAACTCTAATGCGAGACTACCGTACTCCATATCAGACTTGAACCTTAACGATCTCGAAGGCAAGCCCCAAAACAACAGCTATATTCCTGCGGAAAACAACAGCTACATTCCTAAGCAGAGCACCAATTACATTGCTACTCCATATGTGAATGAGGTTAAAGAGGCTAGAGCCAGTGTGAATCCTCTCTCTTCTCTCACCGCAGGTGCAGTCAAGCCCGACAAGCTCACGGCTATTCTCTACATTTCCATCATAGGATTCTGCATTTCGTTGACGGGATTCGTGACATACGAAGCCAAGGATCTCTTTGATTGGGTTACCGGAAGGAAAATGACCACAGTGGCCTTTGTTGACAAGGTGGATGCGTTAAAGGTGATGACCAAGCTAGTGTGCGTTGCTCTCTGCCACTTTTGTCAGTCGATGATCTCCTACTTACTACTAGGGTCGATTCCCGCATTGAGTTACTCCATAGCATCGATGCTCAAGAGAATCGTGATTATCCTAGTGAGTATGCTTCTTGCCGTGGACCCTAGCCGCACTCAAGGTAAGTGGTTTGGAAGAATCTCCACTGCTCAGATCCAAGGCATTGTGCTCATGGGGATTGGGCTCTACAGCTACGATAACTGGGGCTCCAAGACGGGCTCCTCTTAGCACCATCGGTATCAGTTTACAGGATAAATTTGGAAACTTAAAAATGTTTGGAAAGGCTAGAATGCACGACTGCCATGTAGACCCCAAGAGGCCTATAACCAGTAACGCCCGCATATTCCGTGACTACCCTCAGCATTGCTGCCGCGACTAGTATACTCTAGTATGCGTTGTAGAGAGCTTCAGCCCTGGAATCAAGGACAGAGTCCTTTCGAGCTGTAGCCCTACAATAATACACATACATGTACAATAGAGAAAAAAAGATTAGTGGGCGCGCACCCTGCTACTTATATACTCCCAGCTGGTGCTGCGGGTAACCCTCAGGCCCCGCTCGCGTACTACGCCTTGACCAACTTTCTGGGGTACGCATATTCTTCGTCAACTATGTTTAAGGTACTGATCGGCTTATACATACTTGCCGTGGTTCAATGTGTCTGTGCACGTACTCTTAATGGTGTCATCCATGGAGTGCCCCAGGAGGCCTTAGACTTGCCCACCCAAGATCACGACACGCCCATAGTCAATGGAATCAACTTCCAAAGCCGCTTTGATATCAGATTGACTCCAATCACCAAAGATTATGAACCGTTGAAGACAAAGGTCATTCCCGTTAAGAAAGATTATACGTTTTTTGCAGCCCAATTGACCGAGGGTGAGTAC
The DNA here is from genome assembly GCA_002370695.1 of Metschnikowia matae var. maris. NCBI lineage: Eukaryota > Fungi > Ascomycota > Pichiomycetes > Serinales > Metschnikowiaceae > Metschnikowia > Metschnikowia matae. The sequence goes on along the minus strand of NKZH01001816.1, from coordinate 60,907 downwards.
GATCTCGAGGTCAACTCGTACGACTTCGAGCTAGAGTTTTCCCACTACCGAGTCATTGTGACTGATTCAGAGGTCCAGGTGTACGAGTCCCTTTTGACTCACAATGGGTACAACGCGTCGTCCAAGGTTGTAGTTGACGAGAATCCGCTTGTGGTGAAGGTATTGGAGTGGAAGGAGTACTATGAGAGTCCTCAGAGTAAACTCACTGACATGGTGATGAACAGTCCGTTTGGCTTCATTTTCAAGAGCACGCTCTATACTTCTTTGTTCACTGGATGTTTGGTGGTGATGGTGGCGCCTTATATTCTTTCGTTCATTGCTCCAGAACTTTCAGAGAAGCTTAATGCAGTGCAGGAAGAAGCTTCGGCCGAGAGAAGAGAGACTGAGTTGAGAGAAGCTGCTGCTGCTGCTGCTGCTGGAAAGGGAACCGAGAAATCCACCTCTCTCCGCGCACGAAAATTTTAATGGATGATTATAATGATGCAATAAAGATAGACTAATTATAATGATGCAATGGTGCAAGAAGTAAACTGGATTTATGTATTTGTTGCTTATGGATAGATTATGACTTGAAATATTACTCGTTTCCAAATTGCTTCTCGGTCTTGAGACGTGCAGAATAGTCACTCTTGGTTCCGTTTTGATTGGGATTGGACCAGCCATTGACATAATCAAAATCAGTTTTCGCCCAATGTGCAAATGGATACGTGGGCAAGGTCTTGACCGGGGTATCTTCATTGATAATTCCCTTATCCTTTTGAGCCTGGATCAACGAATCCAAGTATCCGGAGATGTGGTCTCTGATGAACTCAAAGTTCTTGTACTTGATGATCTTCTCCGGGGCCTCGTAGATGACTTTTTTGATCAATGAAGGCACATTGGGTTCATCCTTCATCTCATCGATAGAATAGAAAATAGGGTGGTTGGTGAAGATGATGGCTTTGGACTTGGGTAACCGTCTAAGAGTTTGTCTCTCCACACGCACATTGAACTCTTTGGGGTCAGTGGATTTCATGTCGCTCTCCAAGTTGGGCACGAACTTGGGCATCTGGTAGATATTATTGATCTTCAACTTGTGGTCCCACGTGATGTACCAAGAAGCTCTTTCCACGGGCGAATAAGCATCCAAGCGTTCAAACCATCTCTCCATCGATACCTTCAACTTCTCGTGGTAGTAGGGCACGTCGTCATGGATCACATCCAAATGCTTTCCGATTTTGTTGTTGATGCCAAAAGATCCACCAGGGAAGGGAACTGCTGCTGCCACCAAGTAGTGTTTGCCATCCTCGGGGTTTTTCTGCACAATGTAGAAGTCCTCCTTGGCCATTTTGGTTACGTAAAGAAGAGGGTGATCTTGCAAGGGAAGCGACATATCCAAGATTTCCTTTGTCATTTCGTTTCGAACCACTTTTCCTTTTCCCTTTTTATCCATGAGCACCGTGAACAATAAAGGGTACCGTTCGATCATGTGGTCTCTGACGGTTTCCATCAACTCGTAGCATGCATCGTAGGACTCTGGAAGCCAATCGATGTTTTCCTTGCCGTACTTGTGCCAGATTCTCTTTTTCTCCTCGATATAGTGCCAATAGTACTTATCCATATCCAACCAATGGTTGATGTCCAATTTGTAGATGGACATGGTCTGGTGGTACGGCCATCTGAAGGGTCTCCAAGGTCTATCGTCATAGTTCTTGACCTGGTCTGGAGTGATCATCAAAGGTGTAGGTTTTGGTAATTCCTGGGCCTTAGAATTATAGCCCTTTTTCTCGCTCACGGGGTGTTTTTCCTTGTCGGAGGTTTTCTGCTTTCTAAAAAGAGCCTGTAATTGCTTATATTTTGCAGCTACAACCACGGCTGCAAGGGCCAAGGCTGCAAGCGATAAAGCAAGTGAATCTGGGACAAAATCTGACATTAGACGTAAGACTAAGTTTGTAACAGCCAAAAAGAGCAAGCCTCATGGTGCTTTATATATAGTGGTGGACCCTAAGGGGGGAGCAGTCCACTGATAAGGGTTCCTTTTCTAGTTTAGGGTGCGAAATGCACCTGGAAAACAATGCCCGATTAGGTGTAGTGGAGAGGTGCACTGCGAAGGTTTAAGTGCGGGAGAGTCCACTGTGAGTAGTGCATTGTGAGTGCTGTGAGTGCACTGCGAATGCTCCACTTGAGAGGTAAAGTGTGGTATAATGCGAACACACACCACAGGCCAAAATCAGCCCATGTAAGGAAATTCTTGCCGTTTGGGTTAAGATTGAACAGATTTTGGTGCTGCTTCTTTCTTCCCGCTTTTTATGCCTGTCAAGGGAAAACAAGTTCATAATATTGGTCTTTGCTTTGGTCTGGGCTTTGGTCTGGGCTTTTGGTCTGGTCTATGGTATGCACTTGGCTGATGCGCGTTGGTAATGGAGCAATGTATAAAGAGAGCCGCAAGACCTTATAAAAGTATTCCTGAATTTCCATAAAACAATTTTTGACTATTATGACAAAAAAAAGGGGGGAAATGTTTCCTATTACTCGGACTGAACGATTCCAGATTTACGATTTCAATTTCACAATTCTACGTTTACGATTCTGGGCTAACGATCCGGACTTTCAATATAAGGTTCCGTGTTTCCGTGTAGAACCTAGTGGTAATGTAGTAGCTTTGGAGTCTATCCTAGAGTCTCGTGAAAAACCATCTTACATATTTAGATGCCAGTAAAAATTTCGGAACTAATGACCGGGATAGAAAAACATGTTTCTATTCTAACCATAGAATTGTGTGTAACTATAAAGGAAGAGGTTCACCTCGCAAGCAGGCCAGATGTTGCACCTTTTTCGCATCTACTATACCGTTACCAATTGATAGTGCACTATATATACAAGTATCCAAATTGTGTTTTACCTGTGAAGGATGTGGATATCAATTATTTGCTACATGAGTTCATGAAAGTACATTTTTTATGACATAGAGTAATACCCTAGGTGAAGAATAGGCACTTCAGCTCCGGATCGACATTGGGCAGAACCCGAATGTTATTAAAGTAACAGAAAGTTGAGAAGATGAGATAAAAGCGCAAGCATTTCGCCAGCACGATTACAATCTTCTACCTCTTCTACCACCCTTTCTTCTGGTGGAGTCGGATGGGACTGGGGTAACATCCTCGATTCTACCGATTCTCAAACCGGATCTAGCCAAAGCTCTCAAAGCGGATTGACCACCTGGACCTGGGGTCTTGGTCTTGGTACCACCGGTAGCTCTGATCTTGACGTGGACAGCAGTAATACCGACCTCCTTGCATCTCTCAGCAACATCTTGAGCAGCCAACATAGCAGCGTATGGAGAGGACTCGTCTCTGTCGGCCTTGACCTTCATACCACCAGTGACTCTGGCGATGGTTTCCTTACCGGAAAGATCAGTGACGTGAACGAAAGTATCGTTGAACGAGGCGAAGATACGGGCAACACCGAAAACTTGAGAACGATCTGTTTGTTAGTAAACCTTTTGCAAAGAAACCTGAGTCTTTTCTCTCCGGTGCCATTGAAACTTTTTCTATAGCTTTGTAACCGATATCTAGATTTGTAATATCTATATGAATCGCGGGACTGATCAGGGAGCTTCTTCAGTGTCATCTAGTACACCTCCTCAACTGGGTCGTTCAACTAGGTTGTTCGAATGGATTCATGGGTTCTGGTATGGATTTCTTGAGATTGACTGTTTCAGGGATACGTTTGGGCTCCCTTGAAATATTTGACATACCAGCAGACATGTTTACTGTAGTGGCGAGTGATAGTTGTAAGAGGTTTTTTTCGAGTCAATGATGAGAAATTTTCCTGGGATGTTGGGGAGTGTACAGAGGCGCGCGTGGTGTACATAGAGTCGAGGTGAGCTAGGGCTCAAGCCCTAAAATACCTCAGTCGCAGTAGCCATCCACCACACCACACCACCACACCATCACAATTAGCCATAATTAGATTGTAATTGATGGTATCCTTATGATCTTTTATAAGTGTGGATTATACACAGTGTATCTTTCTATATGCAGTAAATAGGAGGTGGGTCTATGTTACTTGTGATATTATAGGCTGAGTCTAGTCTAAAGGAGGTCTAGTATTGTATTGGGTCGCACGAGGGCACTCGCACTAGGGCACTAGACACTTTAGAAGCAGTAGACACAACTAGTGGATGCAAACCCGTATATGGATGCGAACCAGATAGTAGCAAAATGTCATTACTACATATGACTAATTAAATTTTGACTATGAAGATAATCAATCATACTTTAGTTTTTTTTGTTGTTTTTTTTCAAAAAAAAAAAAGTCATCAGGATTATAATATGAACATCTAGAGGTATAATGGTTTTGAGCCCGGGTTTCGGCACTCTTGAAGATTACTGAGAACACTAAATGTGAGACTCTTACATACTGAGATGGAATACTAAAGATGATAGAATGCTAAAATGATGTCATTATTAATTGTTAGATACTGAGATATCATAGCCTGAACCATGCTTAAATATACATGAGGAATAAAAAAGTAGAAAGAGATAAAAATAATAATAATAATCGTATCGTTCTGGTATATTAAACTGTAGTCTGGTAATCATATAAAGATAGGCCCAAGAATCTACAGCATCTGTTTCATATGTTCTATTAGCTATGTATACAGGGAAGCTTAGTAGACGAAGCCCAAAATCTTACCGGAAACGTGCTTTCTTCTGGCCTCCTCGTGGTCCATGATACCAGCAGAGGTGGTCAAGATGACGAAACCAAACTGTCTGGCAGGCAACAAGTTGTCAGTCCATCTCTCAATGTCACCAATCTTGACGTTGAATCTTGGCGAGATGACACCACACTTGTTCAATCTACCGTTCAATTGAACAACAATCTTTCCGGATCTGTGGTCGTCGATGTACTCGAACTCACCAATGTAACCGTGCTTTTGCATGACTTGCAAGAATCTGATGATGACCTTAGACGAAGGTCTGATCAAGACTTGTCTCTTACCGGTCTTTTCGGCATTGTTGATAGCGTTAAGAGCATCAGCGAGAACGGAGGTTCTAGTCATTTTGATGGATACGGCGAAGAAGTGAGATTGGAGGGGGAATTTTTCATTGGTTTTTTTCCCTCCCGCACCGCTCCTCTGCCCACCTGCAGTGCGCCGAAAAAAAGCAGTCACATCTCTTTGATGCCTGCTGTTGCGCGCTCCCACTGCCGGTGCGACTCTCTTTGGGTCCTGCAGCCAGCGTCCCCTGCTCCGACCCTACTCTCTGAAAAAACTTTTCTCAGTTCTGCTATTACTCTCTACCTGTAACGATGCCTGTATGTACAAAGACATGAAACAGCTAGTTGAACCATCATAGACTGTCGTTGATCATAGTTTGACGTTGATACGAAGAATATTCCAAGATGATCAAGCCTTGACATGGCCAATACTTCCAGCTATGATATAAGCTGAGATCCAAGCTTAGAGCTGAGGTGAAGAAACTAGAGTGACCTAGAAACCAACAAACCATCAATGATATCCAAACTGTCAATCAATCTCAACGTGATTATTGATCCATGTGGTTGTTAATCTATGTGATTGTTAATCTATTTGACTGTTAATCTATGAACTCAACGCTGTCTACTGCGTGTGTGGACTTTGTCTATCGAGTATAGACTTTGTCTATCGCCATGCAAACCCATGAATACCATATACTAACATATTAGTCTAACAAGAGTTTCAAGACCAAGCAAAAGTTGGCTAAGGCCGCCAAGCAAAACAGACCTTTGCCTCAATGGATCAGATTGAAGACTGATAACACTATCAGATACAACGCCAAGAGAAGACACTGGAGAAGAACCAAGTTGCACTTGTAAGCACTTCACCGTCCCTCTTCATTCTTTGTATATCAATACACCATCAACTTTATAACATTGTAAGCCCTGTATTTCATTTACCTACTGTATATTATCTAATTTTCAAGTGCCTTCAAAGTTTATATAATTAGAACCCTGCAAGCTCACCCTAAACCTCTTCCTCGAACACCGTCTCAATAGGCTTCTCCATGAACGATGCATGCGACAACACGGTCACCGCAGAAGATCCAATCAACCACATCATGGTGGAGATCGGACTGGCCAAGAACCCTAAGGGCACGGCCACAATCAACAAACCAGTGTATAATTGCGAGGTGGTGAACTTTCCAATAGGGAGGTTCAAGTCCCGGCCCTCCAATCTACTGATTCCAAACACTCCTCCTCCCACAAGAAGAATCACGAACATCAACAACAAGTTGGTGACCAATGCGTAGATTGACAACACAGAGATCATGGCAATGTAGTTCCCCTGGAAGTAGCCCAAGTTATAGCCAACTCTGCTCTGGATCTCTCCTAAGTTGGCTGGCTTGGAGAGTCTTCTGTAGTCCAAGAACTCCTGCGGTGGTCTAACCTTAGAGAGCTTGGTTTGCAACGAGCTGACATCTGCCTTGAGTTTATCGAGGCTGAGTCTCTCACTTATGGAGTTCAACTGCTGGTTAGTAAAACTATATTTCAATTCTGCCTCCCATGGATTATCCCTCTAAGCTCCAACCCATTTCCTTTATCGTCAATCTTGGTCCGTTCGATCTTTTCCCTTTGATCTTTTTTTCTTTGATCTTTTTTCTTTAGCCTTTTTCTTGGATCTTATCCTATGGTCTTATTCTATGTTGGTCCGTTTCTCGGTTCGGGCCCATTTGTTCCATCGTTCGATCATCCTATCTGTTAAGGCTTAGTTGGGCTTAGTTCTTCGTGGACTTATATATGGTTGAAGATACACATCACAATGGGTGACGGGCTTGTATTGAAAGCACATACTGGTAAGTTCGAAAGAGAAAGCGACATCTCGGGGCTTCTATATTATGGAGCAAATAAAAATGGGGATCAACGCTTTGCTGTGGTGTGGTCAAGAGGATAAGTGTCACATTTTTATTGTTTTTTCGTGACAGGCCGAGCGCGCCTCCAGCCGCGACTAATGTTATGCCTGATACCGGACCTGATAATAATGGCTTAGACCCTGAACAGTAAATTGGAGGTTGATTTTATTTTTCATAAAAAAAATTATTGAATGTAAAATTTTTGACTGTTAAATTGTTAAATGTAAACTTGCTTAATAAAAAATTCTTGGTTGTAAAATTCTTGATTGTTATGGAATTATCAAGAAATGGCCGTGTTACTATATAAATCTATTTAGGCTAAGCCCAAGTCTTTTCTGACCATGGCTTGACAGATGGGATGGTAGGTGTGCTCGAATCTCTTGAAGTACTTGACTGCGAGCGCATTGTCCACCTTGTTGAGTACCACGTACCCTGGTCTAACGTACTTCATTCTGCCCACAGTTCCCAACCACTCGCCGAGCTTGTCGTAGAATTCCTTGTTCTCTCCACGTACTTGGAGAACATACCATCTAAAAAGCACTTCGGCGTTGGACGATGCAGAGTACGCAGAGTACACCTTGCTCAAATTAACCAATTCGCTCAAATGGTTTTTCCACTTGAAATCCTCTTGCTTATCGAATGAAGCAATCGTGTCCAAGAACACCACCGATTGGTTGGCCGTGAAGTGCTTGATGTCCGCGCTGTCAAAGGAATCTAGCGACTCTTTATGGGTCACTGCATGGTGCCATTTCTCTGCCAACCTATAGCATTCGTCCACCATGCTGGTATCGAAATCTGGCTTGATGGGAGGCATTCCTGGCTTATACAACCATGTGTTCCAGTCAATTGAATCCAATGTCTCTTTTTGGTCCTTGAAGTATGCATACAACGTGTCCAAGAATTGGTACGTATCCAAGGATTTGTACTTGAAGGTCTCAAAGTAGTGGGTGATGAACCCATCAAAGTTCTTTGGGCCTCCCACGAGTTGTTCGATGTAAAACAACAAGTTGAAGCCCTTCTCGTATGGCACAGTGGAGAAAGCATCGTCGGGGTCACATCTGTCTTTAAGGTCCTGTACTAAGGTCGAGTATCTAGAAGCACTATCACCCATGGCAGTGATGGAGTTCTCCAAGTCAGACCAGCCAATGATGGCGGAGAAATGTCTAGTAGGCTCGCCGTGGAGAGCTCCCTGGATTCTTCTTTCCAAGTACACGGTCCATCCTTCATTCAACCAGAAGTGTTCCCAGGAGCAGTTGGTGACTAAGTTTCCAGACCATGAGTGAGCAAGTTCGTGGGCAATCACATCCACGTTTTGTCTGTCGCCACTAATAAGAGTTGGCGTCACGAACGTGGCATTTGGGTTCTCCATACCTCCGTAAGGGAAGCTCAGGGGCAACACAAGCGCATCGTACTGGTCCCAAGGGTACTTGTAGACGAGCTTCTCTGCAGCCTGAAGGAAATGCTCCATATCCTCCTCAAACTCGTGCTGGCAAGACTTAACCTTGGATGGCTCCGAGTAAACGTGAGATCTGGGGCCAATAGGAAGCTTCGTAATGTCACCCGAAGCCAAGGCCACCAAATAAGAGGGAATTGGAATTGGCTGGCTGAAAAGATAGGTGTTTCCATTGACCCCCTGAGGTCTTCCACTCATCAAAGTAGGAAGTTCAGACGTAGCCTGGAACTCGTATGGTGTCTTGACAGCAGGAGTATCGAAACATGGGAACATACTTCTGGCATGGATTGGCTGACACTGCGAAAACAAATAAGGAGCCTTCTTTCCATCGGTGGCCTCCTTATCCAAAAACTGCAATGCAGTACAATTCTTGGTGGTTTCGAAATCTATCTCAAGTTCGAACTTCTTGGTGTCTTCTGGAAGAGTCACGTGTAAAGGAGAACCCAAGGCCTTTGTGGTCTCACCAAGCTTGAAAGAAGCAGATTCACCATTGACCTTGGCGCTCTTGATACTCAAGAACGAAGTATCCAAAACAACTTGTTTGGCAGCACTGAGGTTTTCGAGTGGAAAGGTGACGGTACCGATGATCACCTTTTTAGAGAAATCCACCTCGTAGGCCAATTTGGTGGTACCAAAAGAGAATTCCTTGTAGTTGGACAAAGTAGAAGGGTCCAATTCGGGGGACTGGGAAGGCCTGTGGGCGGCAACTGCTTTTTCCATGATGTGCTAGATGGTAGAAAGTATGCTCAGTGCAGAGATATTATGCCTGTCTTACACCCATACACCACTGCCTGTTCGCGAGTGTGTATAGGCAGCTGTCGCTGACAAATAAGGTGGGGGAAAAGTGTATGTGGAAGTGTGGCTTGAATTTCGTTGAAAGGCTAGGTGGTGTGTGTATCTTTGTCTTTTCTGGAAATGTGGTTTTTTTTCCAAATTTTTTTACCTTATACCTGAGATATACCCTACTTAGGAAGCATACATGCGTCCATAGTCAGTATAGACCCATCATTAGCCATTAAAATGAGGTTTTTCTGGCCATTAAAAATTAATTATAATCATTAAAGACCATTATGAAACTTCTGTAAAACTTCTATGAAAATTCTATGAAAATTCTATGAAACTATTGTGAAACTACAATGAAAACAGTATGGGTCTACTAAGGCCCTACGATGATACACTATACTCGTTAGAGATGGTGTCTACAATGATAATCATTCCTCAGAATTTACATTTTTGTTGACTTCAAACATTTAAAGTAAAATCTATCATCTGTTTATGAGATTATTTTGTCATTGCATTCATCTGTATTATAATGTATGTTGCAGCCAGTGACAGCATTATATGCACTCCTATTATACTAAGTACAGATACTCTTACAAGATATCAGATTCAGGGCAAAAAAAGACTTTTTTTTTGATTTAGGGGAACTCCTCAAGATCATATAGACTTCTATTCGTGCATATGACGAATCAAAAACCCATTGATTTAACACAAGTATACATTTTCTTTCGTACTATGAACCAGAATTGCATTATTTCTGTCCTTATATAACTCCAAATCCAAATTCTCGTCTAACTATGCCTTATTTCAGATTTTTTTTTTTTGCTTGGTTGGTTAATATCACGAGATTTTTTATCAGATATGAACTACCAAAGGGTATATATACAGAGTTGACCATTGAAATCCCTCTATATCAGAGGTTTCAGGTGGAGGAAGATTTCCAAGACCAGCAATTCCCACAGGTTTAGATTGTCTGAGATTCTTTATTGATTATATAAAGCTAATCATAGCAGAAAATTTGGATCAGAAATAGTCTGATGATCATTGGATGATTGGTTGTGAGGTTCAGAAAGGGTACTCAATCCAGAAATCAAGTGTAGTACCGGATATGCCAAATTGCTTACACTGATGGCAGTTTCAATTGATGAGAATTAATCAAACTCAAAATTTTGCTTTTTTTTTCTTTTTTGAAACCTTGAAACGGCTATGAGAGCAGCTATTCTTGACCCATCTTACGCATGCCAATTTCGTATCTTGCGTCTCACTCAAGTTCAGTAAGAAAGTACGGAAATCTTCTATCCAGCAGAACAAAACAGTCAAAATGTAGTTAAAGAGTCAGGCATTACTATATGTTACAATTTCCAGAAAGGTATCGGATGATGAATTTAGCCCATACAAGCACATGTTTTAAAGTGTTATTATGCAGAGAGTAACCGGGGTAGTACATTGTTTATTAGCACATTGTACATTACACATTGTACATGAGAAGGTACATTCGTATGATAGCACTATGTACTTGAGTAGTCGTTTGAGCAGAAGATCCTAATAATAGCAGTATAAGTAGTATGAGTACGTATGTCCCCAAAACCTAATATATGTGGTCACTTCGAGAAGACAACATCATGTATACAAGACTTTCTGACCCTGGTAGATTTTCCAACTTCAGAGTGTGAATCTTACTCTTTTACTTTATTCCTGGAATCGCAGTTCCGCCCCAAAAAGTTATTCATGATGAAATGGTTGGTTCTAGTTGTATGTTCCAGAAGGTAACAAGTAGGTAGACCTCGAGGAATGAATTTCTGGAAAAGACTTGAATGTATAGAAAGTGTTTTGAGTGTTTGAGTGATTTGGACCCTTTTTTTCTTGATACTAAAGCTAATTTTTGAATTCCCCAAGTATTATCCAACACAAGTACTCATTAAGACGTCAATGAGTATAGAGATACATCAAGATTGACCAATTCTAAAGCAGCAACCCGAACAAAAACTTAATTTTAGCCAAAGTTTTGGTAGTAACCTAAATCTGACCAATTTTCTGAGTACCCGTATCTACTCCATTGTCATCTTAGCATATCCATATAGATATACCCTCAGCCAGATCGCTGTACTGATTAAGTAGTGTATCAATAGATAGATGAGTAGTTGTATTTAACATAGATATGTCGTACCTGCCATGAATAGTGTACACATCCTAGTTAATCGTCATATCCCCATATCTAATAGATTTTTGTTACTATCTATTGTCTACTGTCTAGTAGGTATACTGAGCAGTAGAGTAAGTAGTTCACTGTAGTTTCTAGGAGTATTACCAGGATTGTATCTTACATGAAACTCCCAAAAAAAAAAACATGTTATTCCAAAGAAGAAATGTGGAGCCATTCCGAGTCTCAGCATGGAATGTCCTTACACAATGGGAACCGTTGTCGAGGAATGATACTGCGTGTGGCCAAATGCCGGCAGCACCTAACTCGCTTCAGTGCGAATACGAGCGACTGCACTAAATCCGCAGACCAGCACGGACGCTTCACAATAGCCCTCCGCGTGTATGCAGTTTTGGGGAACAACCGTGCAGATGCCGTTATTTGAATCGGTCGCCAAGCAAAATATTCGAGACTTCTCTTCTTTCCCCATATCTCTTCGAAACGTTTAAATTCCTCGTGTCCTCGGCTACGTACAGCATTCGCGACAGATTAAGCTTTCGCGTATCAGACCTTACTAATCTCTCAAGAGGGAGAAACCGATCCAAATCGAGCCGTTTGTTTGTTTGTTTGTTTTCTTTTTAATTATTTTTTTTTTTTTTGGGAGGTACTCCTTCCTGATCTCCCATCGCACCTCCTTCTATTGATCGATCTTTCCCTTTGTTTGCACCGTGGAGATCGCAGCCAGCTCATCTTTGAGGCGCACGTGACCAGCCCTCACACTTTGGCGAAACTACATCAATCTTCCGTCCCACGCAATCGTCTCACCCCGCCTCGAAACTCTCTTTGACTTACTCCACCGTCGTATAGTTTGCGCTGGGAGACTATGGATATACACGCCCTGCAACTGAACATCCGCTCCGAAATCCCGCCCTTTATTTCCGTCATGTCCCCTCGTGACTTGGCTGAGAAGCCCGACAACGTGCAGTCTCCACTACACAGACTCCAGGAGGAGATAGCCAAAGATATATCCCATGGATACTCACTTGCACTGCATCTTAGCTTTACAGAAGATCCTGATAAATCGCCTAGTCGAGAAAATTCAGAAACTGCCAGTTTGTACTCGTTTGACTCGGTCTCCACCAATGGGAGGCTTCTAGATCGCTTGGACTTGGAGTCCGAGGACTTCAGCGACGTCGAGAGTAATCTACGAAGACGAGAGTCTACCATTCTGATCCAAAGCACTGGCAGGTTGCTCGACCGCTTAGGCCTCGACGACTCTCCAGAAGAAACTGCTTATAACCCGTTCAACTCGTTGCAAGCTCCTCGGGATGCACCCATACGAGTGAACTCGTCGCTTGGGTTGGAACGTATGCGTTCGGCCAACAAACCACCATCCAGAACTCAAAGCCAAAGCAACCGTGTGCCTATAAAATCGGCTCCCCACAATGTGGTGCAGCCCAAGAAGAACTTCTCGTTCGACTCATTGAATGGCGTGCTTTCATCGGGTCAAAACTCTTCGGTGTCTCTTCAATCTATGGGCAATGTGTCTTCCGCTTCATTGAATGTGGGCCCAGGCCAGGGACCAATGCGCCGTGGCTCGCTGCAGAATAATATCAAGAAGTATCCAGCTTCTTCACCCATACAGGAATCCTTTGACGTGTCTACAGCACTGGGGAACAGCAAGAGTTCTCCTTCGCTAACGCATAAATCATACATACACCGGGGTCATGAGAGTTCGCCGGAACTTTCACAAGAATCCCCTCGTCTTCCAGTGCAGCTCCTGACCAAACGAACTGTGTCATCTTCTTCCAACGGATCAGCGTCTTCGTTGGAGATCACGCTGTATTTCTTCAGCCCAAGCTCTAAGTTTGATCAGTCCATCGACTCGGCTACAAACAAGGCCATCCAGCTCCGACTCCAGGGTAACCCTCGGGAGTCGTCATACCGGCTCAAACTTCTAGCAGACGGCCCCGTGAATTACCCACGTGCCATGTATCTATATGCAAAAGCCCTTTTCAACGGCCATGGAGTCAAGCTCAACGAGGCCCAAGGTGTCAGGTGGCTTTGCAGGTGTATCTTGGCATCGTACATCCTAGAGAGCTCCAGCATCGAAGGCAGTGCGCTCACTCACTATATGCCCAAATTTGCAGACATGACCATAGACAAAATGATCAGTTTGATCCACAAAAACATTTCACACGAATCCAACGACGTGGTTTCTCTCACCACAAAGTTCCAGGCTTTGCCCACGGCTGCCATCACCAAGGTGATTCAGCTCAATGCAAACGACAAAAACACGGTAGGCGGAGCCTACTATCTTCTTGGAGAATGTTACTCCACCGGGCAAGGACTGGTAGCCAAAAACGAAGAAAAGAGCCGATTTTTCTTGGCCAAAAGTGCGGCCATGGGATACTCCGATGCAATGAATAAACTCGGGGAACTATGGTGTTCCAAGTCCAAGGCTCATAAGAAGGACCTACACTTGGCCGCAGCATGGTTACGCTTAGGCGAAACATTTGGCAAGAAAGATATGGGGAACAGTTGGATATACAAGGAGAAGTACATGGCACAGAAGAAAAAGTGATTTGTTAACATAAAACTCCACTCAATGATGCGTTTGACATTATAATATTATAGTCGCGTTTGACTAATCGGTTGCAACGCTCTGGCCTGAACAGAGTGTGTAGCGAGCGCCGCCATTAATGTCATGGGAGTAGATTTCAGAAAACTCCCGAACGCAGTTATATAGAAATGCACAAGTCTCTCGGAGTTCCGAGTAGGGGCCCAACGGTAGGTAGTAAGTGTCTGCATTGGGATTGATGGACGTGGTCGATGGTCGCGAGCTTGTAGGAACCCGCCTACTCCAGCTCTTGGGGAACACGGTGCTTGTTGGTGGACACTTGGCGAAAAACGATTGTGCCTCTTTGCAGTGGTCATCCATCCTCTGGTGATTTCGTATGATTTGCCGTTGTATCTCGATGACTTTGTATTGCATTTCAGTAGGCGAATCTCGGCTGACGGAGAGGCTTTTGATCACTCTCTCCAGGTTCAGGTTCTGGCGTCTCAATATCGACACTTTCTGCATCGCTAGAATGGCCACAATAAAAGAAAAGAAAGCTTTTTTTTTGTCTGACACGTTATTTGTTTTGATGTATCGTTCCAAACGACCCACGAACAGAACAATCTCTCCGAGCAAGTTGTGCCAGTTTCCTTCGTTGAGTGTTACGTTCTTGGCCATTCTCTTGGAGTCGTCAACGTCACAAAATATACTCATGCACAAGATGTAGTCTAGCTGCAACACTATGGAAAAGAGTGGGTCCTTTGAGCTGACCAGTTCGTGTCTTGTCTTGAGGTCTCGGGCGATCAGAGCCCATTGGTTCTTTGGAACCAGTTCCTCCACGGTACTTTTCGAAGATGTTCCTGTATTTGCAGAAACGTTTTCGTGTTTCGTAGCAAAACTTTTTTTCGGACTTTGTTTGATTTTGGGTTCTGGTCTCGTGTCCGTTTTGGAATGTAGTTCTTCAGCGTCTCTAGCTTTTCTGCTTTCGAAAATCGCCAAACCGGGCAAACTTGTACTTGAGTGATGTGAGCCAAGCTTTTGTAAAGGCTTGGTGGGCAATCTTAACGGTGACTTCAGCGGCGGTCTCGTAGAAAAGGCATTCTTGTATCGTTCCAGCAGAGCGTCTAGGCTTATGCGTAGCAAGAAGCGGGGCTTATCGGAAGCACTTTTGTCGACCCAACGGACGCGTTTTGCCTTCGTTTTTCCCTCTAAAACTAGATTGAGCTCGTTGGTCTGCTTCGGCATTGGGTGTGCTATCTCCGAGAACTTGTCCTCGTTGAACATGTTGGGTAATGTGGGAGATAGGAGGGAGATTGGGATGCTATCGATATCGCTATCGTTCATAGACTCGTGGTCACGCGTTTCCGTGTCACTAACTTCTTTCTTTTCATCCTTGGGAACCCCGAATCTAGGGGGCAAGCTGGGTGAAAGTAGAGCCGGTAATACCCCGGACGAGATGTAGGAGGTGATCATATCCTCAAGGTTCCAGTTCACGTTGGAGCCGCCCGCGGACGCAATAAAGGGGGACTGGCTGCGGGCCTTCTTCTTGATCTGGGGCTTCTTGAGTACTCGGGGCTCACTGGGCCCCCTGGAGTCTTGGAATATGGCCGACTTCATGGATGAACTAGGGTCTAGGTGCCAGTAGTAGTGCGAATCATAGGGTTTAGGCGCGGCGCCATATATAAGGTTCTGAAGGACGTTATGAGGTGCCAAGAAAGGAGGCGTAGGTTCGAAAGGGGGAAGAAAGAAAGTTGAGGAAAGAATTACAAATCGTTGGAATTAACGCCGGACCTAACCTGACTTTGATATGCAAGACGCATGGTAAACTCTCAGATTTACTGTTGGCTCCAGGTACAGGCTACGCATGTCCCAAGTGTGCGATCACTCTTCTCTTAATTAAGTACTACTACTACCTCTGGCCATGACAGGCACATACAATGAAGTACAGGCTACGCCACTAGGCAGCAAGAAACGCAAGGGTCAAAAAGACACGAAGAAAAAATCCATGAAACGGGCTGCTCCCAACGGTGCAAAGCATAACAGCCCCACCATCAATAATTCCACCTACCACGCTAATAACTGTGCTCATGCCAATACCAATACCAATACCAATACCAATACCATTACCAATACCAACACCAATACCAATACTAACTCTACCAAAAAACCTAGGAGATATGCCAAGAACAATACTAACAATACTGACAACACTACTAATGGCGGGAACAACGCACTATGGCCGCCCTCTTTACAGGACTTTGTCAATAAGTCATTCCAGCAGGCAGAAACACTCAACGAGTCACAGAAGAGGATTTTCCAGCAGCAAATCCAGTCGTTGATTTACTCTGCCGCACATGAAAACAAGATTTTTACCAACGACTGGGCTCTGCAGAAACTACCTGTGTTTGACCCTTCAGTATCCTTAACATTGGTGCAAGATACCATACAGCCATCCACACCAAGGATACGAGACCCTATCATAAAAGAGTCCAGCTTCAATTCCAAACAACGAAAGAAACAACGAGCTGAAAGGTTCCAGACCAGTCTTGCTCCGACTTCGTCCACTCCTCCCCCTCCTGCAGGCTCAACGGATCAAATCACTGGTACTCTGACTGCCTTGGAAAAAAGGTATCTTCGATTGACCTCCGAGCCGGACCCTGCAATGGTCAGGCCCGAGGCAGTACTTAAAAAGTGTTTGCATTTTGTTGTGGACAAGTTCAGGAATACTACTGGACTGTACCTGTATATCAATGACCAATTAAAAGCTATACGACAGGATTTGACTGTTCAACACATCAAGAATGACCTAACGATTGAGGTTTACGAGACACATGGCCGTATAGCTATAGAAAATGGCGACTTGGGCGAGTTTAACCAGTGCCAGTCGCAATTGAGCCAGCTATATGCTACAAAGGTACTCTCAGACCCAAACTACTACGCCAAAACCTATGAGTTTGCATGCTACAGGATCCTATACTTATTGCTTACAGGTAATCATTCCAGTGTCATTACGTCGAAGATAGAGGTCATGGATTTAGACGTCAAAGTAGAAAATGCTGATTTAGCACCTGATGTGGTCATTTATAGACAATGTCTTTATAAGGCCTTGGATCTATTGACGGTTGTTACTCTTGGCGATTATCATTCGTTTTTCCAGATCTACAGGTGGTTCAAGGACTTGAGCATACCAAACTGTGCATTCCACTTGATGGATAAGTTCATGGCTCCAAAGCAACGGTTATTGGCCCTAAACACTATGAGCAAAGCCTTCAAGAAAATGCCCGCCGAATATGTCAGCAAGCAACTAGCCATCGAATCGCCCGAACTATTTTTCAAAGAGTATGGACTCTCATCTTTTGCTGATGACACCTCTTTCGACTTTGCTTCTGCTAAAGGTTCTTTGCAAGCTATTGTTGATCGTGGAACCTTCAAAAAGGTGGATATTAAAGGCCAAGTCTAACACAAATTAGAATCATCACAAGGATGGGGCAATGGCCATCAAAGCGAAATTGTTTCTCTGGTGTTCATCGGTCTCATTCATGTAAAATTGAATCTTGTCAACAAGACGTGAGTCATTCAAGATGTGACTGTCTTCATTTGATAAACCCAAGTCCACTGGGCCACTTCTCCTGCCATCTAGCTCATAAATGTGGTTGTCCGAGCCCTTGATGTATGTGATGAAATGATACTCTACAGACTCGTCGATAGAAGGAGCTTCAGTCTGGCCTTGAGTTCCGTAGTTGGAGTCCAATTGGACATATTGCTCGAGCAGTTCCACTAGCCTTGCATTCTCCTCCACAGTGGAATCTTTCTTGATGTGGCTGAGCAAGAGTGTATTCAAAAGCAGGTCATTGACTATAAAGTCCGAAGGCAAGTTAGCAAGTACATGTAACAAAGCATAGAGGCCGCAACCATTGCCGATGGTTTGCTTGAACCAATGAACATCTTTGGAGTCGTTTGCATGGCTTTCATCTTCCCTCTTCCTGTACTGCTCGTACTTGTCAGTAATTGGGAAGAGCATGATGAGGCCTAATACAGGCTGGGGCAAGAAGGCAAGGAGGTCTGGGTCCGTCAAGGAGTAGACATCTTGGAACTGAAGCACAGGTGAAAGCCCAAGCTTGTGCGAGAGCGAATTGAAGATTTCTGGGTTGGACTCGAGGGGAATCACTCTTTTGGTGTCTGGCATTTGAGTGTATGTAAGGAACAGGAAGCTGAGTATACCCCACGCGGAACTTTACGTGCACAAGTCGCGTGGTTTACTGATGTTCAGCACGGCAAGTACTAATTCAACAGTATTCCATTTATTTCACTACCAGAGATAATTTTGACGAAAACAAAAAAAGCCGTAGTAAAATATGGCATTTCTTAATGTATATGCTTTTCTTCCAAGTTTTTTTAAAGGGTTTTGGAATTTTAGTAACCTATTTACTTCTAGTGCTATAGTGTGGCTGCGGGGAAAGTTCTGCGAGTCCCATGTGGTTATCCTGACATCTTGTGAATGTATCATCAAAATTAATAATATGTTTCAAAACTGAAACTTGAAATTCTGAAACTCGAAAAAACGTTTTCAGAACAAAACATAACCATTACTTTACAATATACCAAGATTTATTAGTTGTAGCTGTCTCCAGCCGCAGTTGTCGAGAACGTATTGAAGTCGGCTCAAGGCTACATGCTCGCCGCATGTCTGACTGCAGATACTTTGTTTCAGATTTGTGTCCCTGAACTAGCATACTATTTTTCTACAGACTACTTATGTTAACGCTCGAGACTTTGGCATCCATTCATACCTCTTTTTAAGTTTCTTTTGACCTTGGCCAAGTCTCGAGTATATATACCCCAAAACCCAAAGAGTCTGCCGTGTTGTTGTCATGCATAGCGCCACTTTCCTATTAGTGGCGATTCCACTCCCGATTTTTTTCTTGGGATGTTTTACAGCTTACTTGATCTCGTCATGTTCAGGCTTTGATACTTCTCGTTTGTACTTGAAGACGTTTCTTGCGTGTCAACTAAGCATAATCCTTTTCAGAGTCGTGCTTACAATTCGCAGGTCTACTATTGGCTACTCGCTGATCAGGGGCCGTTTGCCAGAAAAACCTATTCTGAACCCCAGTGACAAGTTCATCATCCCCATCTTGGAGGAATTGCTCAAACTAGCTTTGTTGGCTTTATGCACCACGTTTGCTTCTGGTAGTCTGAATTTCTGGTCCCATGTCATTTTAGTGGCCTGTATTTTTACACTCAACAAGCTAATATGCAACTATGTGACTTACAACCCGCTGAATTACAAAAAACGGTTCAAGTCTTTTATAAGGCTTTACAACAAGTACTTGGAGCATATCCAGTGCAATTTCCATAAGAAGTCTATATCTTCCACTTCTTCAGACAGCAACAAAAGTACTTTGGTTCTGCAAAGCTCACTTGACGATAAGGATCCACTGGCGGAAAAGCCTATCTTCCAGACTGTTTCCTTCGATAGTCCAACGAAGCAAATATCCCCCATCGACTTTCCCCCAAACGGAAATATGGCTCATCACGACATGATTGATCGCCTCTATTCGGTGTCTCCCAGGGATACTCTCCACTTACTGTACGGAGATTACGACTGTGACCTAAAAGAAAATTCCTTGTTGCTTGCAAATACATTTAAGAACTACCAGGCCACTCAAGTCCTCGATCCGAGTGATAATGATGTGGTCAATATTGATGATTCTGCGGAGGAGGTAATAGAAGACTCACCACTCTCAAGTTCAAAAAGATCCTACACTTCAAATCTAAGAATGTCTTATATGTGGTTCTCATGGTTGCTTCCCCTAGAAGAATCAGCACCTCCAGTGACTCATATGACCAAATCAGCTATCATCAAGAAAAAGTTATCCACTTATACGCTCAACAGCGACAGCTCATCAGCCAAGTCTATACGGTCAAGAAAGCTGTTTGGATCATTCGATTATGAGAGTCAAACGGGCATCAGACATAAAAATATCGCTAATAGCCACACATTCCGTGAGTTTGCGGCATTTGCTAACAAATACCTTGACTTTTGGTCGCCAAATCTAGCTGGAATTTTGAGAGTTCTTGATCCAGCATTTATGAAATTCGGAGTGCCTCTTGACAAGATTCCAACATTGCTCTTTACCATGCATCTTCTCAGCACTGGCCTCTGGCAGTACACCTCCGTACTTTTACTTGCATTTCCTTTTATTCTGCCAACAGTGCAGTACAGCAGCTGGGCTCTAATCTGTCCGTCGATTGCCATCATAAAGTTGTTTTTTGTCAACTACTTGCACTGTCAATGCACGCTATCATACAGATACTCAGTCACGATTGAGTTTCTCGTCAATGTTGGTCTAGCAATCTTGATTGGCTTCATATACTTCCATTGACACCTCAACTATTTAAATATAATACACATTAATTTAGATCACGGTTCACACCGGAGTATTAATCGATTGCCTGATGGATTTGCGAGAGGAAGCTCTTATTGGTGAAGGTAAAGCCTTGAACATGTAAGACGTCTTCCGTGTTCAGACTAAACCCAGCGCTAGGCGGCGTGAATGGCATGCTCGTAAACTCATCATCGAAATTCTCCGCCAATACCGGGTCAGTGACAACCGGGAGAATTGGAGGAAGCACATCGTCTATATTTTCCGGCTCGAATTGCGACCAGTCGATGAACCGGAAAAACCTATGCTTTTTTAACGTCTCAAAATCTTGGTCAATGTCAAGTCGTTTTTTGGGGTTGGGTTGTAGTAATTTTCTAAGGAGATCCTTAGCATCAAGCGATAAATAGAAGGGGAATTTCAAGAACTTTTTCGAATGAACGATTTTGTCCATGATTCTCTCCGTGGTAGCCCCTGTGAACGGTGGAGAACCCGTGAGCATGTCGAAAAGCACACACCCTAGAGACCACCAGTCCACAGTGAAGTCGTAATCTTCACCCTTGATGACTTCTGGGGCCATGTATAATGCAGTTCCAATCATAGAGTGTTTTGAATCCGAGTCACTGGAAGATATCTTGGAGAGCCCAAAGTCCGTCAAGGCCAAGTGGCCAGAGGACTTCAACATGCAGTTTTCTGGCTTCAAGTCGCGATAAATAACCTTCAAATTCAAATGTAGATAGCGTAAAGCCAAGATGATTTCAGCGATATAGAATGAGGAATCCTTCTCGCTCATATAGTTCAGGTGCGCCAAATGATGAAACACCTCTCCACCATCAAGGTACTCGAGTATCAAATACACCTTATTGTTATCTTGAAAAGCATAGAAGAGCTTGACGATATTAGGATGGTTGACTTTTTCCAAAATGACCTTCTCGTTCAACGTTCTCTCGTAGTTCTTCTTGTGAATCTCGTTTGTCTCATTAATGATGAGCGAAGCCTTCTTGAGCTGTTTCTGGGCAAACAAGTTCCCTGTGCTCTTTTCCCGTACCAAAAGAACCTTTCCGTAGGAGCCATGGCCCAAAACTTTAATGGGCTCAAAGTCGTCCAAACGTGGCCTGTATTGGGCCTTATTCAACGAGGCTGAGACGTATGACTCATGAATGTCCACCTCATACGACGACGAGTACTTGGAGACGCTGCTTCGGCGTCGAGACATCATTGGGATTGGATGTGACACCAAATCCCCAACTGTATCGTCCTCCGTGGAATCTGGTTCCTCAGGTGTACTTGGACGGACATGTACTTCAGGACTAGGCAGACTAGGCTCTTCATCGAGAAGCTTGTAATTGAGGTTTCTGAGGCCCTTGGATAACTCCGACTCGTAGCCTTCCATATCAAAAAGTTCAGACATTGTGAGTACTTGGAGTGGCGTATACAATGATACAATGAACTGCTTTCAATTGGACCTTCAGCGCATGTCAGTAATTACGCTGCGATGTTGCAGAACATAGAAGATGGTGCGCCTAGTGAGACCGCGCTCGAGCATCAAGCCTGTACTCTACCGGGAAGTCGAGATAACACTCCCCCCACCCCAGAAACGGCAACTATATGCAGACAAACTTGCCATAAATCCGTTTCGCTCAAATTACCAGGAACATCATTTGTGGTCTCCAAATTTACCTTTTTCGCAACTTACCATATTCGTCATTTGTCTACAAGAACTTGTAAGTATGGGCATGTTCACGTACTCTATATTCCAATGCGCGGAGATAATGCCCAAGCTTAGGATATGGGGTATACATCGAGATATATCCGAGATTTGGAGTGGATATAGTCCATCATTAACGATTCGATGCATCCGGGCGAAGAGGTTCCGTTTCCAGCAAGAAAAACTTTCTTCAACGACTTATCCAGAAATGTCAACCACACCTCCATGTTGTGGTGCTCCAAATCGTAACGATCTTGCAATTTGATACTAACAGTCTTGACCAAATCCTGCACACTGGTGAGCTTCTTCTTGTTATAATTCATAACCAACATTTGATCTGCAAGCAGGAAGTTGAGTTTGATTTTCAAGTACTTCAGAGTTCCATGGCTGGACTCAGGGTGAGCAGGAGTTCTGGAGCTGGGCAAAACATCTGGTGGAACCCGGAGTTTAGCCTGTGCGCTCAGGTGTCTCACACTTGAGGCGTGCCGTAGATTTGCTACCAGCGCGGTGGAGTTGGCTTCAAAGTACGCACTACTGCGCCTCAATAGGCTGAGTGCACAAGGTTCGGCGAACTCGTCCCTTTCACTTCCTGTATTTGCTGTTGCTTTCAATGAAGGTCCTGCAAACAGATGTCGTCTATTCCAGGGATCCAAGGTTCTTTCCTGTAATGTCTGCGATGAATGGTGCACTAGGCTATAGGTTCGGGGTGTACTGCGAAGAGCTTTGGAAGGCAGATCTGGTACG
Source organism: Metschnikowia matae var. maris (assembly GCA_002370695.1). Classification (NCBI taxonomy): domain Eukaryota; kingdom Fungi; phylum Ascomycota; class Pichiomycetes; order Serinales; family Metschnikowiaceae; genus Metschnikowia; species Metschnikowia matae. The sequence goes on along the minus strand of NKZH01001816.1, from coordinate 38,267 downwards.
GGATGGTGAAGGTATTGGGGTAAAATTGTTTTGCCGTAGTTGTCTTGATTGATTTCTCCATAGTCTGTAATTGTTGAGTCGGGACTATAAAGACTATTGTCGAATATCGACGATGTTGAGGACATCATACTGCTGGAATCGTTCTTCCTTCCCAAAGAGTGACTTCTGAACATCGTTAATTTGTCCTGAGGTTTCTTGAGGTTTTGACTGAAACACTCTTCAGTATCGAAAACAACTAAGGGAATGAATAGTGACTAAAGAGTAGTTCGTAGGTGATCAGTATCTGATGCGTAGACACTCTTGAAGTAACCAGCTGCTCTCAGGTCGCACCCGCCTGCACCCGCCCTGCAAGACCTGCATTAACAATAACAGTGTTATCTAATAGCATTGTTTTCTTGATCGTCATGTCAAACTTTAAATTGGGATGTTGAAGGAGTCGTTCGAAAAGAAACGGGACAATGGTGTCTACAAAAGTGCGTTTCACTTAATTCTTGCTCTCTCTTTACAGCTGCAGCCAGAGCCAAGCTCTGAGTACTCTCTGGTATGCAAAACAATTTTACATGAGCTGGCCTCGTATTTTCTGTGGCTGTTTCACTCTCCGCGCGCAAGGTCGTATGTTTACATTCCTGTAGGAAAATATGCAAGTCGCGGAAGGGCTTCAAACAACGTACACAAATTTAAACCTACTTACAGGTGCTGTAGTAATGGACTCGTAACCCCTGATTGAGATCAAGTGAGAGAATTAGCTTTTGTGCGATGTACCTTAAAGGAGTGATACTTTGAATTCACTGATTTAAGGTGGATTTAAAGCGTTTCTTCTGGGTTTTCAGCCAGCTAAGAAGAGAAATTCATGGCGGCCAGCACAGTTCCACCGGGTGCAACCCGATGCATAGAATTCGCAAACGACTTTCATGCCGGTTCCGAATTTGGCATATGTGACGTCTTTTTTCGTTGCATAGTGCATATAACTGGAGACCGCACATGAAGAAGAAAAAGACAACAGAGAGGCTTAGGCTTGCGTAAAGCCGTTTTCTTGACACAACTTGTCAAAAAGGTGCTTCCGCCATCTAAGCCTCATAACCGCTTCACCAAGAAAATCTCGGATAATCTAGGTCCCCTCCCCTTTTTCCTACGGAATAAAGTTTTATCGTGTCTATCTGAATGAATTATGCTACATACTATATAGACTGCACATAGCTTTGTTTGGGGGGTCTGGACTCACATCAACTGTTTATCTAGTCCGGATGGGTTTTACCACCCTAGATCTTTTGTATCAATCTTTCTTCTCATTGGTAGCATGTAATTTGGGTGCATTTTAGGCTGTAGCGGACTTGTATGCGGACTTGTATCATTGTAGTCCTTCACCACAAAGCTACCAAAGAGGTTGGAGTTCCCTAGCGTAGGAGTAAGAGGCTCATTGGACTTATTAGACATGCTTTTTGGAGGGTTGGAGAAGTCAGAGACCCGGGTATCATTGGAGGTTGGTCTTAAGTCGTTCTTCATTAGAGAACTGTTGCTTGAGTTTGATTTTTTGGTGGAAGCGAAAGAGTGATTCTTATGAGGACTTTTTCTAGATGCTTTTTCGTTCCCTTCTTCATCATCCGACAGCGAGAGCTCAAACATCTGTATTAAGGAAGTGATGCTGTCTAATGTACGGACAGATTCAGAGTGCACTAGCTGAGATGGCTTTGCCTCAGTTTCCACTGACTGTTCTAGTTCATGGAAAGTATTTCTGGACTGTAGCGTGAAGTCACTGCTTCGGTTGGAGTTAGAGTATGACAGGTAAAGCATTTTGGAGCGAGGAAAGCTTGGGGGATTAGCCATCACAGGACTTGATCGTGATGACGACGATGAGTCAGTGCCAGAAGAATTTATGGGCTCTAGTGGTGCTGTGGTGGAGAAAGAGTGGTTTTTCTGCACCGCACTTGACAAAATAGTCGAGTGGGAATCAAGAGAGTTGAGAATTGTTTCATCCGACGGGCCATTTCGCCTGGTCTTGAGTATAATATTCTTGGAGCGGTGATCCATTATGAATTGAGTCAATAACGACTTGGCGAACGGCTCGGAGTGTTTCAACAAGCCGTCCAATAGAAGATTGAGGTTAGAGATAATCAGCAAGTACTCTTGGGTGACTTTCCGGGGAACTCCAGCATTATCGGAGAAGTCGAGTTGGACCGTGGGCGCACATTCAGTGAGTTTTGATAAGTTGGGGAGAATTATCTCTTTCTGGAGTACGTTGAGCAAGTGCTGAAAATCTCGATGGTACTTGGAGCATGAGATCTCCTTTCCCGTCGTCAAAACAACATCGAGTTTATACCAAACTTTGTTTTTCGTATTGAGTAAGGCATGAGTGACCTTTGCCTTGACCACATAATCCACTAGTGGTTCCTTGGGGGCACCAGTTTCATACAACCATTGTGGGGTTATAGGGTTATGAGTGTCGTTCACTGCAATTTCCATATAAGAAGATGGAACAAGACCACTCAGGCTGCTCTCAATGGATTGTACAGACAACCATCCATTCCCATGTCGCTTCAACAACTTCACGTATTGATGTTTATGTACAGATACCTCGGCAGAATTTTTGGCTTCGAAATTATACTTTGCTTTCAAAACAACAACTCCCGTGTGCGAGTTATTGGGCAGCGAGCTAGTGATATTTGGAACGGTATGTTTCTGATTAGGATTTTGGAAGGGAAACGAGATGGAAACCTGTTTGTGCGGACGGCCCGTCTTGCGTTTGGAAGAAAACATATCAATGTGTGCTTAATAAGGAATCCGGCAACAGAGTGAATGTAGAGTTAGATGTGGAAGAAAAACGAAGAGTAGTGTATGATGTGTCGCTACAGGACTCATGGCAGAGCCGACTCACGTCGGCTTATATGACATGTACGCAGGTTGAGCATGAAAAAAAGACAAAAGTTATGCACAATCATGCGATTCGCGTAAACCTGCGCATGTCAGCTTCTGTACTTCCGGGTACGCTTCCGCCCCCTCTTCCGTGCTTGCATTGAGGCAAGAAGTGCTTGGCAAAAACAACACAGGTATACGAACGATGACAAATGCTTCTCCAGCACAGCCGCCTTATCTTGGCGGTGAAATAACCGGGGTACACATTGAAAGTTAACGGTTTGTGCTTATGTGTATTACACAAAATGCGTAGTAAAAAAAAAAAAATAAAATTTTGACTTCGTATAATAGTTTTCAAAAAAATACATGCAGCATTCTCAAACTTTCATTCATTAGCCCATTCATTAGCCCATTCATTAGCCCATTCATTAGCTCATTCATTAGGCCATTCATACAATTATGCTTTCATCGGCGTGGAAATCTTTTAACCTTAAGGGCCTAATGGGGGGAACTGTACACGCAATGTCAATCTAGTGATATGATTCCCCAGGGTAGTGCATTGGGGTTGTGTATCGAGAAGGCTTTGTTATGGCTCCACATTGCGCTTGTGTGGTTATAGGGCGCTTCTCGATACCATCATCAATCTACTTTAATTGCTGGCCCTATTGTTCTAGACTTGAAAGGGTCCAGCTACTAGAGGTTATGGTGTCATGGTTTTATGGTGTTATGGGGCAGATGTGGTTATGTTACCAAAGTCTCAACGACTCGGTTAGGTGTCGGTGCCTCGGTTATCAGGGTATGGGTTGATGCTTGCAAGATGCGTCTATAATTGGGCACAGCCGGATATGTGCTCACTTTAGGGCCTGACTGGGGGTGAGGCATAGTAGCACTGGTCCTCGTGCGCCGGCGCACATTCGAGGCCGCACTTTATCGCCTTTTTTTTGATGCAATGTCAAGGGCGTGACCTGCATATTGAATGCCCGGGGGGTGGCTGTTCCCGAGGCCCTTGAGCACGTTTCAGAAGTGTGGATTCATTCATTACTATATTAAGTCTAGGCGTTAACATGGGCGGCAATCATTTCATCCCTTGCATCCCTTGCGGTTAGCACATGGCATGATTGTCGCCTCAAGTTTCTAATCTATGAGCTTGGGGGTGCTTTGCACGTCAAACAGCTGTTTTGACATTAGCATGTGTGAGTCAGGTCACGAGCAACCGTAGCTTACTCAATGAGAGTAGGGTATCTAAGGAGTCGAGGGAGTCAACTTCTTCGTATGACTCCGTGCCCGGGAGTTTCACAAATAAATTGTTAAATGCTACCTTCTGGTAGATTAGCGTCTTAAAGTCCTCATGATTGTGAATACTCGAAGCATCGACTCGGACAATAACATTGTCATTGGTCTGTGTTTTGATCTTGCATCGGACAAACGTGTCCGGCTGCGTCTTAGGTGTCGCTAGCGATGGTGGGGTTTGGGAATATTTCAAGTTGCCGGCCGATTTGTGGCTGTAGTTGCGCGTAGGCGAGTTGAACCTTTGAGTGTCAGACGTACGTGGTGTCTCGTAATTGGCATTCGGACTCCATGAAGGTTTGGTATAGAAATGTCCCTCTGGCGCTGAAATGGCTGTCTCATGCAGCATAACTCTAGGAGAATTATCTGGTGTCTCTCTGATCCTTTGCATCTGAGGCGTAGGTGGTGCAGAGGCACCAGAGAACGAATGGTTCTGGTGGTCTCTCCTTTGAGAGTGTCCAGGGTTACTCATAGTCCTTGACCTCTCGAGATAAGACCCTTTTCGGGAGAGCCCACTATCGGAGGTTGACATCGACCTTCCTACCCCAGACGTGAAATTTGCAGCCTGTTGGTAGTGGTTGTAAGTAGTCTTCGAATTAGCCTTTTGAGAAGCGCCTCTTGACGGAGCAAAATACTTGATCTCTTCAACTGGCTTCCTCAGCACCAAAGTAGGGTCCGAAGTAAACTTGGGTTTCGACGCCAACACAATCGAGCCAGGCAATATGCGCTGGTTGATTTCGTCGTTAGTGCTGTTGAGAGCGTCTCTTTGCACAATAAATCCGGGAAGGTTTTTGTAGCTAGCCGAAAGCCAATTCACCAAGGCAGTGCAGACCTTAAAGCGCTTGTTCTGCATAAGGGTTTCCATGTACAAACTTAATTCCTTGCATCTTTTGGAAAACAAGTCGCTTTGTTCAACGGAGGATCTTTTTTGGCTTGGCACCGGTTCAGGAAGCTTGGGTAGCTTTAACAGAGCTAGGTCCACTTCCTTGGGGTCGATTCTATTGATAAACTCAAGCAACAATAAGTGTAAATTGTAGAAGTCCAGGTAATACCGGCAATGGTAACCCTGTTCCCCAGTACTATAGCTAACGTCCACTCTGTACCAAAACCTATCCTGAAAGGTAAGGTAGTTGCTCACAGAAACGGTCAAAGGGTAAGGCATATTGTTTATGGTTAACGGACCGTTCTTCTCAAGAAGCATCTGAACTTGGACATCGTAAAAAGTATTGCTCAATACGGTATCCTTGGTCTTCACCTCGTGAAGCCACAGGAGGGTGATGGGGTGGATAGGATCATTGACAGCAATATCCACATATAGCGAAGGGACTAAACCCGTGCTGGCGATCTTATCAATAAACTCCACAAGCACCCAGCCATGAGCAAGTCTATCTAGGAGTTTCAAGACATCCCCTTTTTTAACACAAAGCTCGTCTCGTGATTCAGCAAGGAAATCGTACTTAGCAACGAGGATGATTTTTCCTTTAATTTTGGAGTTGACTTGTCCCACCTGCGTGGGTGCGGAGATTTTGAGATTCTTCACGCCCTTCGAAGACCCTTTTGTCATTGTCCAGAGTTAAAGTTTAAGTTAGGCTGTGGTTGAATTCAGGAGAGATCTATTATGCGCGGCTAGGACATAATATGTTCAAAAACAAGCGCGTTTAAACTTTCTCCGGAGACGGGTCACGTGCGCAGAACAAAAGGGAAAAAAAAACTTAAGGCGGAGTTATGCCTCATGTGTGGAGTGGAGTTTCAATTGGGAATGTTCGATCGAACGGTTTGCCGAGATATACAGGGCTACGGCTGAGCAAGGGCCCTGTTTCTAAATATAATGACTTTAGGTTGCTAGACACTATGCTACTATGTATCTTGGTCTCGTCTACAGGAAGCTTTTCGGCACATAGTGTAATATGGCCATTGCAACCAATAAGAACACGTACAGACATACATACATTCTGGCAGACAACAGAACAGATGGTCAGATAGACATATAAACAGATAGATAGATAGATAGATAGATAGATAGATAGATAGATAGATAGATAGATAGATAGATAGATAGATAGATAGACATAGACAGATGGCTATTAGATATATAGACCTATAGCCAAGAAGTCAGATAGACATATAGACATATCGACATAGACACATGGACATATAAAAAGATAAACATAAACAAATTGTCAAATGGACAAACAGACATAGACAGATTGATAGATAGACAGATAGACAGATTGACAGATTGATAGATAGACAGATTGACAGATTGTCAGTTAGACAGATAGACAGATAGACAAATAGTTACGTGGGTACCAGAACAGGTAGTCAGATGGAGTCATACTAATCACAAATGGTAGTCAGTGTAAGTTACATGGTAGCTACAGTATAGTAGATGTTTCCAGCAAGCGAACCGAAATGACAGCTAAGAGAGTCATGTCAGATTGTAAGCTGGTAATATGATTATTCTACATCCGGCCATTTATGCTCGATCGTATGGAAGAGAAACGACTTCGCTGGTTATCCGGATGGGTATAAAATATGTGGGGAAAAAAGAGAACTAGGAAGAGCACGATAAAATTTTCGCTCCCAGGCCCAGAGGGTCGTGCGCGACGATGTTCATCTTGACGCAGCACGAAATATCCATCTCGTAATCCCTGGGTCTTTGAGCGCGCAAGGTGCCAGACTAAGTTGGACCAATTCGCGGTATGGCCATATCATGTCCATTTTTAAGGCGACCGCTTTAGGCGCGCCCCTGACAAATTAGGAAATACAGGCCACGACTCAAACAGTATCCAGAAGCGACCTTTTTTCTACTTCCCTTTTAGACGAGCCTGAGTGCTCACCCGGAAACATTAAACTGGGGAATAATGAAGAGAAAAAAAAAAAAGATAATACCCTTTCCCTTAAACTGAGTCCCCCCTCCCCCCTACCCAACTGTGGCTCACAAAGCTAATTTTAGGGATGCCCACTTATTGCCAGATAAACAATGCAGATTGGGAATGTCCGGTTCGTGGGCTCACACCCGCATCTTTTGAGCGACTTCTGTGCCAGTTTTAGAAATATTTATAGAAGCATGCCGGCAAAGTCTAGCTGTCCAGAAATGGCGCGTCGATGCTTAGAAAGTGTAGTGAATTTCTACCCGGCGCGCGTCAGGGGCAGGTACTGGCCCTGGAAAGGCATATAGTAAGAGTATAGAATTAAAGATTCACTTCCGGAAAAGTTACACTACGTCAGTTAGACGTTAAACGGGTTCCTACCTGCCCTGAAACGATGACACGGTACTAGCAGGGGCTCATTTATCGTTGATAATGCACGTTTCGGGCATAGAATGATGGCCGTACATCGGTCATCCCAATCCGAGTCAATAGCATCATATCTAGATCTGCTTCCCATTGTTATTCGTTCCAAATTGGGAGCACTATTTGTGGATATTATCTGTGCCGTTGTCGCATTCACGGAGCATATTGCAGTACTGGAGTCACTGCAAGAAATTGCCCTCACTGTTCCCATTGTTTTAATTTGCGCTTCCAAATACCGCCTCCAGAAATGTGGTAACCTAATTTAGAAAAACAGTGATATTGATCGCATGTTTCCTTGCAAATGAACTGCATTCAAAATTGAAAGGACGGCTATATGAAAATAGGTAATAAAAGTAGATTGAATTACGTTTCCATGAGAATCTCCCATTGTGTAAGCTTTCTAGGCAAATATGCTCTAGAAGCATATTGAGTATTTAGCATTAAACTTCTGCATGTTGTTGTGACTCGAAGAGGGGATACAATAGGAGAACAAACGATGGGTAGTGCATTGAATTGTCAAGAGTTACATCTGTTTTCTTAACTGGTGAACAAAGAGGCTATGCAAGATGCTATGCAGTAGAGACCAGCTGTATCAAGTAAAGTTAGGTACATAAGGTTGATACAAGAAGCCTTATATCGACGGAATAAGCCATGTGGGTACTTGCGGCTCACAATGGGCGCATCACGGATTAGAGAGCATCTGCGAGGTGTGAAAAACCAAATGCCCAGAAATCCCCGGTTGTGTAGCAACGGGTATGTGGCTGAGTAGCGGAGATATGATCCAGCTGCATGGCGTTCGAAATCCGAGGCTCCAAGTGGTGTTCAGGTAGATCAGGAAAAGAAAAGGCCGCAGCATGGTAAGCTTCCTGCGTTAAAAAACTTGGTTATGCATGAGCCTGCATGTATGTGCAGGTACCGCGGGAGCGACATGCGTAATGCATCTGTGCGTCTTAGAATACAGCCTCAAAGTGACACTCATGTAAAGTGTGTAATTCGCGCAGTGGGCATGGGTTAAGATACTTTGGGATATAAAATTGTTCCACCATCCCCTGATTTCTAAAATGTATTCTGCTTCAGCTTAGAGCATTTAGCCCTTTCCTCAATACCTGATTTCCATTCCTTAGGCTTGCCCGAATCCATTGGCTGCACCTGAGCTCTTTCGCTTACTGTGAACCAAGATACTACTACTACTACTATTAATACGACCTACTGGTTAAACTCCAACCAACCACCTACATTCTTTATTTTTACATTCCCTATTTCCCCGGGCCCTGGCTCTCATATACGACTTAAACCTACTACCCCCTTTTTTCTAGTCGTCCCTACACTACCATGTCTGATACCATATTCGGCTCCCCCAGTGCCAATGCTATGCAGCCCTACCACAGAGGTTTAGATGACCTCTCGGACATGATCTTCATTCCTTATGACCAACAAATACCAGACTTCACGCAAAAGTCGCCTGCTCCAATGCAGCCATACTTATCCTTTGATGAAGACTACAACTCGGCCAACATCCAAGACCTACAACTCCAGCTCTACCAGGAGCTACGAAATCAAGTCATGTGGCAGGACATGAGGGGCGATATGTCGTTCAGCTCTAGCCACCCCGAATACGAATCCATCAGCGCAGACTCTTCTGCAAACACTCCTACTTTCGATCAGCTGATGTCGTCATTCCTTGAGCCAAGACCTATGTCTAGTATGTCATCATCAGTGGAGAGTACCACTGCGGCCGCTACCGCTACCGCGAACTTTGCATCAGTTCCAGAACCCGAGTATGTGGCTCTGAAACCCAAGCCCAAAGCCAAATCCAAGACTAAGAAATACAAGAGAAAGCACGTGATGCCACGGTCCAAAAAAGGATGTTGGATCTGTAGAATCAAGCACTTGAAGTGTGACGAGAAACGTCCCCATTGCGAGGCTTGCAGACGCTTTGGCATCGAGTGCGACTTTTCCGAAGAGCGCCCTGCTTACGTGGTCGATAATGAGCTTCGGAAACAGAAGCTCTTTGAAATTACAAGAAAGAGACGGGCTAAGACGGACAATTAAACTGGCGGTGTGGTGTTGCTGCCCACCATTACAACGGGACTATTTCGTTTCATAATATTTTTGTAATAATTTGTAATATTTAATATGCTTGTGTGTAGGTATGGAGGGGTCTGCGACTAAGAGACAGGAGGAAGGCAGACAAGAGGGGATCCCAAAGGGGGGAGGGGTGAGAACATAACAATAAGATCTGGGCCAAAGGTTATGTTCGAGGTGTTATTGTCTTGCCTAGATCGGCGGTTGAATAAGAAACAATAACCCCATACTTGCAGTTTAGGTAGTATATGCACAATGTCCTATTCGTGCTCAGGTAAAAATGGTCGGGACTAAACGCAGCGCTTCAGGCACTAGTTTTTTCGGGGTGCAGGCTCGCTTACCAAATCTCGCGCAGGGTGCCTGCACGGGAGTCATGGGAAAAAAAAGCCGAGAAATTTTAAGAAAAAAATGTGCATTTTTTTTTGGCGAGCCCATGCACCACGCCTCTTCGCGACTATCATATGCATCTCACTCCCACTCCAGCACCTGGATTCGCTTTCGCAAGACAAAATCATCCCCTGTAGTGCCGGAACCATCAATATCCACATCAGGGTCCCCTCCTTCATTGGTGTTGTAATAACTACCGTCACGATACTCGATCATGGAGATGTAATCTCCTTCAAATCCGATCCATGGTCCATCAAGGGCATCGATGAGGTATGGGTACGTATAGTCAGTGAACTGTTCCCTTTCTTCATCAACTGTGGATACTTTTCGGCGATGCTGGATGGCGCCTGCGTTGTACGACACTGAGAAATCACCATCAAGTAAAGAAGTTTCCTCTGCAAAATGCACATCAGCCCCGCTTGAGACATCCGATGTTGCGTCATGCCTCAGCATCCGAACATGTGTGCCTGCAGGTGCCATGCTCGCGTCCGTGTTAGATGTCGGAGCCGATATCAGCAGCAGGTCGTCGTCGAATTCGTTATCGTAATTGTCCGGATTTTGGATTGCCCGCAAAGCAATGAAATCGTGGAGGGGGAGATAGTATTTTTCAAAATTCCATTCCACTACCAATGTGATCACAAACAATGGTGTGCACAAGATGGAAAGAAGAATAGCTCCTTCAAGTGCTAAAGTGCCACACATGAATAGTTGAAAGATAACCAAGCCAAAAATCAACCGCCGGAAAATCATGGGCCACACTTTTCCCGTAGAGTGAGGTGGGTGCACAAAGCTGTACATCAATTGATACTTGTATACAAAGTAGCCCAACAAAAAATACACTAGCCCGCTAGCGACGATTTTTGTAGACACCACTGAGTATATAAGAATGATGATGAACACCAAGATATGTTGCGGCAAATTGAGGCCAAAGTCAAACACCGGTGGTGTATAGTAGTAGTACCGGTAGTCACGTGGGGTCTTCAACACAAGACTCTTCAAGAAGATCAACTTGCCAAGGATATTAAGAATGAAGAAATCTCCAAGTTGAAGGAGCTTGACAGGAAACATGGCAAGACCCTGTAAAAGAATCAAATCCACATAGAAGAGTGAGAGCTTTTTCAATGAGCTGGCTAATTGAGCTGCAAACTTCTTCGTATCTCCAATAGACGAAACGTAATCCCACAAGGTTCCTGTAATGGTAAATACCAAGAACAAAATGAAGAAGATAAAGAAGAAATTCTTCAGGAGCGTCAGGAGCTCCACCTCACTCGACAGAGGATACCCTTGCTTCATAGTGAGCGAGCGGTATAGGTAGGGGAAAGCAATGTTCATAAGCGAGAACAAAACGGGGGGCAAGATACCCGTGACAAAAGTGCTGAGCCATTTTGACTTAGCGATGGCATGTCCCAACTCAGGCCAGAACTTGGTAATGGTCTTAATATCGATCAATGTCGATAAAGATGTGACCAAAAAGAAGATCACCAGGTAACTCAATATGATAATGAAAGTGATAGTATGAGACTTGGTGAGCCTCTCGTAATATGACAACTTCAAGTTGCGCCAATTAATATCTTTTGCAGCAGGAGCCAAGGACACCACAAGTTTATATACTCTGGGATCCAATATAGTCTGAGCAGCCATCTGTGCAGATGCAACAGAGTCCATGGTGACAAATGCAGACAGTAGAAGCTTATATTCCAGACCTGGGCCCACAGGGTACGTAGACAGAACCAGATCATACTTGGATTGTGCCTGCTTGATTTTTTTATCGAGAGCCTCCAATTCCACGGAAAGGGATTCAATTTTCGCCTTGATTTTCTGTTTTCGACGTGTATGGGCATCGATAGGCGTTGGAGCATGCTCAGGAATCACCCTTGGCAACCGGCTATGGTTAAATAAGTCCACGCGCAAGTCAAAGTAATGAGAGTAGAGTCTTTCAAGACTTTCAATGAGTTCCTTTCTTTGGTCAAACATGTTCTCCAAAGGAGTCCAGTTATAAATTAGTTTGACATTCTCAACGCGGCCAATACCCAAGTCCTCAATGAAATTTTTAAGCACAGCCGGGTCGTTTCTCTTGATGATGCTTTTAGGAATCCCATCCACCTTGATGGTACGGTCAGTAATAGAGTTCTGCGACGCCAAGTACTTTTGCCGAGTGCTGATGATCAAGTTGGTGTGGCGAAAAAGCATAACATACACCACAGCCGAGAATGCATATGTGAAGATAGGATAGAGCCAAAGGTACCGGGGAAATTCTTCACCAAGAGGCGGCAGGCCACTGGACAGGCCAGAAGAGAAGTTAAACATCACCAGGTACACGATATTATCCTTATCGTAGTCGCCGGTGAAATAGTAGCGTATGGGGCTCAAGATGAATATGCACACCACCAGAATCAAGAGAAACACCCTTATGCCGAATTTGAAAAAACTCAACACCACAAACGCATCAAGACCAGAACATTCCAAGATCTCTTCATCGGAAATCGACAACACCGCAGGTACCCATTTGAATAAGTGGTTGGGTAGGGACCTCTTCTGGATCAGAGACTTTCGGAGGGTCCGGACAGCATACATATGGGGCCATTTCCGCCGGAGAAAACAGAATAGGAAAAACGTCAGGATTCCAATGGCAAGAGATAGCACTAGCTGGGTCTGAAACACGCGCAGCTGGCTCGGGCCGTAGATCTTGTTATCATCATCAAACATGCTAGACGGTTTAGGGCATTAGAGTGTTTTGGTCGCGCGCGTGAATTAACCTATTATCGGTGTGCGTGCAGGAATGACAGACCTCTGGCTGATTTGCCAGTTATGGAAGGGCACGAATGAAATTGGAGAGGGGGGGGGGATGAGGAGATGCAGTTTTATAAGGGATTTCAAAGGGTTTGCGACACAACACCAAAGTGACACAAAACCAAATGCAATGCAATATATAAGAACCGGTTTCCCACCCCTTTCAAACATCCTCTTGTTTCGTGTGTGGAGTGCTACAATAGAGCGGTGCTATAATGTAATATATCGAAGTGCGCGTGCGACTGTACATGCAGAGGAAAAATTAAACTAGCGAGCAAAGTGTGAACCTAACCCACACATTCCTTTCCACACTCTACAGCGACGATCGGTGCCCCCCTACACAAGAATGGCCGAAGTGTACGTGGTGATCCATATCGCCAGCACATTTGATGAAACTGCCGTGAGTGTGCCACGTGACGCCGGCGAGCTCATTTCCCTCTCGTGGTGTACAGTGGACTCCACCACCTTGGAGATTCTGCCGCGGAGGTCGCTTTTGGTTAAACCTGCCAACACCCCTGTGACCAGCGCATGCTCTAAGAGGTATAACCTTTACAAAGATGATGTGAAAAACGGGCTATCTTTTAAAGATGCCATCGCAGAGTTTGACCTGAAACTCGTCCAGGATCTTGCCAATAAAGACTTTTCCTTTGTCACCGTGGATATACATGCCTTGAGGGTCATGATTCCTCGTGAGGCCCGGGATAAATCAGTGGTGTTGCCTGTTTATTTGCAACATCCACGGGTGTTTGATCTCTATAATGAGTACCTGAAGTGGCAGAAATCACACCCCGAAGCCATGAGCTACCCCAGCTCGTGCTTGAACAACCTCATTGTGGCTCTTGGTGCCGATACCACTCCTTTCGACCCAGAAGCTCTGCCTGAACCTGCAGACTCAGTGGTGGAAGTATACGCCCAAATCTTGAAGCTGTTGGCTCAAAAATCGCTTTCTGCAGACTTCCACCCATCTGTTTTGACCAAACCCTACGATACTGCGTTGGACGCCAAGCATTTTTTGGGAGAACGCTCCAAAATCTTGTTCCTTTCAAACTTGCACCCGGATACAACGCAGTCTGAACTTGAATCTTGGTTCGGTCATTTTGGCTGCCGTCCTGCAGCGTTCTGGGCGTTGAAAACTGTTGAGAGTGACCCAAAGTCCATTCTGTACAGCTCAAAGACTCGTGGCATATCTGCATTTGCTATTTTTGCAACTCACGAGGAGGCAGCAGAAGCTTTGTTTTTGAATGGCCGTGTGTTCATGGATAGAGTTGTGGAGGTACAGGCATCTTCCACCAAAGTTCTTGATCGCGCAGCAGAGTTGCTCAATACGTTTCCTCCGCTGAAGAACAGGCCCAGACCTGGAGACTGGACGTGTCCCTCGTGTGGCTTCTCCAATTTCCAGAGAAGAATTGCTTGTTTCCGGTGCTCTTTCCCAGCAGCATCTGCAGTGGCTATTCAGGAACAAATTTACACCGGCCCTTCCAACGGCTCCGACGGCAAAATCAGAAGGCTCAAGCCGGATGACAAGCAAATACTCAACAACTACAGAGGGTATCAGGATCAGTATCCAGGTACACATCATTCGATGAAAAACGGAGGTAACTACAACTCTGGTTATGGTCATGGCTATAATAACCACAACCATGGATCAAGCGGACAAAGAAATCATCACGGGAACACGGTACCGTTCCGTGCAGGAGACTGGAAGTGCACTAACGAATCATGCCAATATCATAACTTCGCCAAGAATATGAGTTGTTTGAAGTGTGGAGCCTCCAAGCCTTCCTCCGTGCCAGGCCAGCATTTAAACATTGGAAATTCCAATAGAGCTGATAGTGGAAGCAACAATATGTCTTCGGCATCAATTCACTCGGTCAATTCAACTGCCGCAGCCATTGCCGCAGCCACTGCTAGCGGACAGCCTTTGAATTTGAACCGCAGTTATCTTGGAATGCATCAGCCTCAGACACATCACAATAGAAACGGTAACGGAAACGGAAATGGGCCATATTCGCCCAATTCTTCGTCTCCACAGAACGCCAGTCTTTATGCGAACCTCTCTCATTTGCAGCAACTTCAAATGCAGCAAACCAAGCATCAAGGCAACCTCTTTTTACCTCAGCACTTGGCTTTGTTACAAGGCCACAACCAGGCACTAGGTGCGAGACACAAGGGCTCGCAAGCACCGGATAACTCTACGGGCTACTATGGGCAGCAATCGGGAACACACTACAAAGGGATACGGAAGGCATCGGACGATGCAACAGGCCCGGGTCTCGACTTGCTCAACAGCCAAATGGAAAAAATGACCTTGAATAAGGCACAGGAAAAATGAATAACGGTAGGAATGGGACGGAAGGAGTGGGTTAGACAATCATTACGAACGGGCGAGCTCAATGGTTGGTATTACGATCTGTATAAAGCTCGGATAATTTTCTAATAGAAGAAGCGAGTGGCGTCTCACTTCGTGGTTAATATATGTGTAGCATATGTAGACATCAAGGTATAATTGTTTTATTATTCTGCATTTGTTTTAGTCTTTGTTTTAGTGCTATTGATAAAGTAACATTTATATTCTAGGTCACGTGCTCGACTGCAACCGAAGCACCGGCCACGCAAGACCTGCGCGCACCCTCTCCCCCGTCCAGACTCGTGTCAAGCTATAACCTCCTCCTTCAGCTATCTCCACCCAAACACAGCAAAATGCCCGACAAGTACTCGATCATCTTGCCTACGTACAACGAGAGGAAGAACTTGCCCATTCTCATCTACTTGTTGGACAAGACCTTCAAGCAGGCCAGTTTGGACTGGGAGGTGATCATCGTGGACGACAACTCACCAGATGGCACGCAGGAAGTGGCCAAGAAATTGATCGACATTTTTGGAAGTGACCATATTCAGTTGAGAGCTAGAGCAGGCAAACTCGGCTTGGGTACTGCTTATGTGCATGGCTTGCAATATGTCACTGGTAACTTTGTTATTATTATGGATGCAGACTTCTCCCACCACCCTGAAGCCATTCCTCAATTCATCAAGAAACAGAAAGAAGGAAACTTTGATATTGTCACGGGAACCCGTTATGCTGGAGATGGAGGTGTGTTTGGATGGGACTTGAAGAGAAAGTTGGTGTCCAGAGGAGCCAACTTCTTGGCTGCCACTGTGTTGAGACCACACGTTTCCGACTTGACTGGATCTTTCCGGTTGTACAAGAAGGAAGTTTTGAGCAAGGTGATCAGCGAGACCAAATCCAAGGGATATGTGTTCCAGATGGAGATGATGGTCAGAGCCAAGGCCTTGGGATTTACGGTTGGAGAGGTCCCCATCAACTTCGTGGACAGATTGTATGGAGAGTCTAAGTTGGGAGGTGACGAGATTGTGCAGTACTTGAAGGGTGTGTGGAACTTGTTCACCAGTGTTTAGATGGAGCAAGACATAGGATCAGAGATCAGAGGTCAGAGGTCAGAGGTCAGAGGTCCGAGATCAGAGCAAGTGGCTTGGTTTACGTATGTTTGAAGACATGAGAACAAATGTTTTTCAAGGTCATAGTAACGACATTTATTACTAATTCCTACTTTTATTTACAGTAGACTACGATTTGTATTTACTATTTGTATTTACTATTTCTATTTCCTATTTCTTTCCCCACTTCATTTGTAGATCTATAACATATATGTACAATGGACATTCGTCCAAACACCCAGACACCATGACCATGCTCACCAAATCTCACTCCACCTTATTCCCATCTACACCAAATGCCTAAAGATACATATTTAAAAAAAGTGCTAGGAGCAGACCGTTTCAGGAAAATCTCCTCCAGCAAAGTGCTCATGGTCGGTGCAGGAGGTATCGGCTGTGAACTCTTGAAAGATTTGCTCTTGTCTGGTTTTGGGGAAGTTCACATTGTGGATCTAGACACTATTACGCTCTCCAACTTGAACCGGCAATTTCTCTTCCGCCAAAAAGATATCGGCAAACTGAAGTCCTTGACCGTTTGTACATCTGTGGAAAACTTCAATTATTTCGGCGCTAATTTGCATCCACACCATGGCAATGTTATGGACCTGACGCTCTTCCCCATTGAGTGGTGGGCCCAGTTTGATTTCATCTTCAATGCCTTGGATAACTTGGAGGCAAGGAGGTACGTCAATTCCGTGGCGTTGTTTCTCCGGAAACCATTGATGGAGTCCGGAACCACGGGCTTCGATGGCCAGATCCAACCCATCTATCCATATGCTACCGAGTGCTTTGAATGCCAACCAAAAGCAACTCCCACGGTGTATCCTGTGTGCACCATCCGATCCACCCCATCTCAACCCGTGCACTGCATCGTGTGGGCCAAGGAGTTCTTGTTCAACCATATCTTCAATTCGTCTATGGAGAAGGAAGTGAATGCAGCAGACCTCTCCAAAGAAACGGACGACCCCAAGGAAATTCAGCGCATTTTACTGGAAGCAAACGAGTTACTGTCTTTGAAAAAGATGATCAACGATGATGATTTTCCCATCAAACTTGCAAATAAACTCTTCAATGATGATATCTTGAAAGCATTGGAACTTGAGAGTCTTTGGAAAACCCGAGAAAAACCCCAGCCTTTGGATGTGGATAGCTTATCAGGCGAGGTGGAAAAGTTGCTCCGGGATGAGAATAACGAGTCTATTGTGAAGCTCGAAACAAAGTCGTGGTCTTTGTTGGAGAACTTGTATGTGTTGTACAAGTCTACCAAGGCCATTCAACAGAGACTCCAAAAAGAAGAAAATATTGAGTTTGATAAAGACGACGATGACACGTTAAACTTTGTGGCAGCAGCAGCAAATTTAAGGTCCAACAACTTCCACATTGAGCTCAAGACCAAATTTGACATCAAGCAAATTGCAGGTAATATCATTCCTGCTATTGCAACTACAAATGCAATCATCAGCGGTCTTTCTAATTTGGCCTCTCTCAATTATTGGCTGAAGGACTTTTCCCCTATGAAGTCGAAATCTTCTTTTCTCAGTAATAAAGAGAATAAAAGAGCGATTTCGGTTCTTCCTGAGAAACCCAACCCCAAATGTGCTAGTTGCGGAATGGGCAGTAAAGGCATTATGTCATTATCGACTACCGATTTGGAAATGACTCTCCAGGATTTACTCAAAGCCGTGAGAGATGCTTACTCGTTCAACGAGGTTTCGGTGATTTTAGGGAAAAACAAGTTGATCCATGACTTTGATTTCGATGATAACCTTGAAAAGAAACTCAAGGACATTCCAGGTTTTGTCAGCAACCAAATACTACTCTTCCAGGATGAAGATGACGAGTTGGAGAACTTGGAGCTTCTAATGACCATTGGAGACAAGCTTGAGTTTAGGCTACCCGCAATTAAAGTGGGACCGAAAACTATCCACACCCAAGAAGAAAAAGCAGAAGCCGATGTCACAATGACCGAAAACGTGGACACCGAAGAGCCGATTATTATTGAGGATGCAGAAGAACCTCCTGCCAAAAAGAGAAGGACAGAAGTCGTTTAGCTGCCGGGAAAGGCATTCGTACATTAAACATCAAGTGCAGCCATCATTTTTATTGGTGACGGGACACGGGTGACCACTTATATAGTTATGTATCATGTAACAATAGTAGTTTTAGGCCATAGGAGCTACAAAATTCTTACAAAGGCAATTCTTATTTTTCTTTTTTTTTTTGGAAGGGTGTGTGGGGAATTTACGGTCAAGATAGGAAATAACAAGGTAGCCGGGTCTGCCTGCACAGTCCGCACCCGTACACCAGGGACAATGGATACATAAGCGGTGGAACAAACCCCAAAGGCAACCTACCTTTTTCGTACACCACATCATGTCCTGGAACGCATACACAGACAGCCTTACCGCCACCGGCAAGATTAATAAAGCCGCCATCTACTCTGTCGCTGGC
Source organism: Metschnikowia matae var. maris (assembly GCA_002370695.1). Lineage (NCBI taxonomy): Eukaryota > Fungi > Ascomycota > Pichiomycetes > Serinales > Metschnikowiaceae > Metschnikowia > Metschnikowia matae. The sequence continues at coordinate 19,665 of NKZH01001816.1, read as the reverse complement.
GACTCTCTTTGGGCCGAGTCCGGAGGTTTCCAAATCGCCCAACAGGAAATCACCAATATTGCGCAAGGCTATGCTGATCCATCCAACTTGCAAGCCCACGGTTTGCACGTTGAAGGTCAAAAGTACTTCTTGTTGAAGGCTGACGAACGGTCCATCTACGGTAAGCAGGATGACCACGGAGTCATTGCTGTCAAGACCAAGCAAGCTGTTCTTGTTGCCCACTACCCATCCGGAGTGCAGGCCCAAGAGGCCACTGCCGTTGTTGAGAAGTTGGCCGACTACTTGATCAGTCTGGGCTATTAAGCGGTCTTGCCATGAAATAGACGCATGCTTAGATAGACTGGGCTTGTTTATACTGAATCTAGGTATACCCTCTAAAGTGTAGCATTGAGTAGCCAAGCGAGAAGTGGGCTGAAGAGATTGAAGAGGAATTAATTATTGAAGTTGGATGGAATTGATAATTAGAGCATTAGAAACGAATTAGTAAATTAGTCAATTAATGAATTAGTCAATTAATTTATTAATTAAGTAATTAGTTAAAAAGAATTGATACGAATTATTCACAATTGATTACATGGTGTCAGGAGAGTTACGTAGGCATTTGACTGTGTGAACGCACTTGTCCGATTGCCGAGCTAAATATGGACGCTTGCGTCAAAACGCTACGTTTCCCGAGAATTCGAACCACGTTCAATTGCTCAGAACCCGTTGCGTTGATAAACTCAATGCGGCGGGAAATACTGGCAAATCAAATTATTTAAACCCAAATTTCCCCAAACACTCTTCAAGGTTTTCATACGTCGATCTTCCCCATATCCTCCGATCTGAAACATGGTGTACGGGTTCCGAGGGGCGGCCCACAGGAACGAAAGCGACGAGCGGAGCGAAAGGCACGAACGGAACGAAAGGAGCGGGAGCGAGCCCGAATGCGATTGCGGTCGTGCGTGAACCAATACACTTTCTCTTTGGTGGTGGGTCACGTGATGCGCATTTACTATTTGTTAGCTGTAATTGGCCAGAATCTCGATCCTCGCGCACCAGAAACAGTCAGAGACTTCCTCAGGTACCCTCTTCAACTCCCATCCTGAACCATGTACAGAGTCACCGCTCGTTCTGCTAGTACAAGTTTCAAGCGATTCTATGCCTCAGGCAAGTCGCAGAGCACGCCAGCTCCCATCCAGAGCGAAATCGACGTCACCAAAGTATTCGGTTTAGCCTTGCTTGCGGGTGTCTCGTTGTACTTCTACAGAAGCAAGCAAGAGCCAGTCATAAAAACAGCCGTCTACAACCATGAGGACGAGCGTTCCCAATTAAGAAATGAAGCATACCTCAAGAAGTACAAGACATCGTTCATAAAGTCCTTCATTGCTGACAAGGGAGGCATTGGACAGAGACAATACAGAAGAGAGGTGATGGGAGCCATTCCCCAGAATTTGATTCCTACCCATTCTTCCGTGGGTAACCAGTTTGGCGCAGGTATCAAAACCGACAAGTTGGGTCCAAGAAAGGAGAGAATCAGATACTTTGCTCCGTTGGAGAACTAATTGAAATACATCGTGGGATACATACTTTACAGGTCATTACAAAGTTTGTGGGAGAGCGACGAGCCACTAGAGAACGAGCAGCGGAAGGTGCTGCCAAGGAGAAATTTTCATTCATTGACACGAGTAGCGGCCGGGGTTTCTATTTTGCACCTTGAGGTGTACATTTGCATTCATCATACAGACACTCGGCCGTAGCTTGTTACATACATCCAAGAAAGGAATTTAAGCTTACCGTAGGTATCGTTTGATAAGGTTTCATCGAAAATCTTTTTCACTAGTAGGTTTCGTGGTCTTGATATTGTTAGTCTTATTCCCTGGGATTAATATAGTCTTGGTCTTAGCAGCAGTAGTATTGGTGGTATTCTTAGTAGTAGTATTTTGGTGGTGTTCTTGGAAGGACGCACTCAGATCTCGTTCGCACCATTGACCACTTGAAACACACCAGAATGACCAAAATCGAGTGGAACGTTATTGTTTATGACAAGCCAGGAACGGATAGAACAGAGGTTCGCCCCAAGCATGTGGCTGCCATTCCCGAATCAGTCAACTCGGGAATCGTCACCTCCGTTGGTGCCCTCTTCAAGGATGAGACCAAGACCTCGTTCGCCGGCACCACTCTCCAACTCATGGCCGAGTCCAAGGAGGAGATCATGGAATTCTTAAAGAAGGACATTTACTACACCAGCGGAATCTGGGATTTGGAGACAGTGATTGCTCATCCTGTAGGGGTGGCTGCCAGAGTCGGAAAGGCCATGCCAGGAGTCAACAAGATTTGAGTTAAGGATGCAAGCGGAATGTTCAAATAAGTTGGGGGGTTTGACCTGAACCCAAGAATCAATGCAACATAACCATTTCAAGAACCGACCGTGAATATGCTAGTTGCCAAGAATTTTAGTAATCCTAGGAATAAAAAAATAATCCTAGAACAATAGTAAACACAGAACAATGTCCTCAGTACCACCACCTATCATAACCTATGCCTTCTGTATGTTGGTTTGAAATGAGACAATGTCGTCCGAAAGCAAGGCCTGTAGTTCGGAATCAAGAAATGCAGATCGGAAAAATTGCATGTGTTTTTCAATAAATATATTTAGTTTGCATTAGAGACAATGCACTTGCGTTGTTTTAGACCACCGGAATAACTCTGTATATGTGCATACCCAAAGCAGCCTTGAATGGTTATTATGAATCTAGACTGTTCAGTATGCTACCTGTATATGAAGTGATATCTTTGAGGCACAATCCAAAACAATCTAACTTTTTTTTTTGTTTTTTTTTTTGCTTTGTCAATGTTGCAGTTGTTACTATTGATGTTGCAATTTTTGGACGTGAGTAATGTAATTTATACTGTATTTAAAATACGCATGTCTGCTAATTGTAGAGGAAGTGTTTTGAACACGAAAAAATATAAATGGAGTCAAAAACTGCATTATGAATGAACTCATAATAAAAATAGGAGATCTAGATTCACCTCATTTAAACCATTGGAGGTTACCTCGTCTGCATGAATTATTTTTTTGGATTCTAGAGGGACACCATGGAAGTGCAGGCCGCTTAGTATGTTGTTATGGACAGCCGCACCATGCCACTGTGCTGAGCCAGATGCGACTCTATCATTCAATATTCAAAGGCTCTTAATTTAATTATAGGGTCGAGTTTAGGAGTTGCTATTTGGTACCATATTCCTCACTTACCCAATATCATGTCGATTTGTACCAAAAAAAAAAAATAAAAAATAAAATAAAATAAAATAAAAAAACGGGCTTTATTAATTTACCACTGTGCATGGAGATAGTCTGGAGTCTGGAGTAACTGAACATCTGAACCAGCCAAGAACATTGACCAGAAAAAAAATACATGTTGTTAGATTGGTCAAATAAAATGAAAGAAGCTAGATTAATAAAAGGGACTTCAGAGTGATAATGACTATTCATGGATTTGGTTAGCTTCTCTCGAAAGGAGTATACGTCTGACTTGGCTCAATTTACCAGTGTTCCTAGATCACTCTTCTCATGTTTTCTTAATGTTAAAGTTTAAAGGGTTATCAAGATTATGGAATTTGAAGAAACCATGAAAAAAGTTTTTCAACATAGATGTTGAGCTCTCTTACGGAACACATAATACGTGTAAGCGAAAGAGCTAAGAATCATTGACTTTCACCGAGAGTAAAGTTCACAGGAAACTTCTAATTGGACTTTCAAATGATCATGACCAAACTGTGAAACCAAAACCATGAGACCAGAATAAGGAAAGCTTTTAGCAATCACTACGAGTTCAATCGGATTTAAAGACCAACCAAATCGGAACAGCTAGACTACAATCCAAACGACACCTAGCAAGAGTTCCACGCTATGATTTCTATTATTGTCGGACAAATTGATCGGACTAGACAGTTATTGGTCGAAATAATGCACATCAGATAATTACAAAAGATCTTCAACCAGTATCAGTTTTTAGCTAAACCTACCATTGATAGATCTCAAAACTATTCAAGAAGAGTTCATACACAATAAAATAAAACAAGATAAAATAGAGCTAAGTTGGGACTCAAAGAAACAAACACACACACGCACGCACGCAGACGCATTTGATACTCTTTAAAGGTCAATTTAGGCTTCCAGCAGTATTCATAGGTTTGAAGAATACTACTTGATGCCAATGCACCATCTTCTGTGTATTGTTTCCAATTTCTCAAATGCTTTTTGTTCTTAAATAAGGAGTTGAGGACCTCCAAATAACCTTCTAGTTTACACAAGCTACAATTATAAGAATCAATAAAATCAATATGTATTAATCAGAAATACGACTTCGGTCCATGGAACGTAGTCTCATCTTATCTAAACATAGTTTTTCGAAAGAGTCAGTACAAGACTGACTACTGAGTCATGCTTAAGCAATGACACAGGCTGGAGACCATCCGTACTTGGTCTTGAGAGTCCAGAAGTTGTCCTTTGGAGCAGAGGTGGATTTCTTAGAAGATTGTTGAGGAGCAGCCATGATGAATATTGAGTGATGATGGAAAAAAAAATAAATCACAAGGGAACTTGAGTCATCTTAAATACTTTACATTTCATCTTTCAATGTATATAAATGCAGGTTCGGCCGCCATACCTCCAAAGATACCTTTTCATGGGTGCGTCAGAAGTTTTAGACATTTGCCTATTTGGGCGAGCACAATGGCTCAAACCAAGATCCGAAGTGGAGGTTTATGCAGTGCATAGAAAGATAACGCCTTAATTTCCAGGTTAGGTTATTCATTAATCCGTGGATATTATGAATTAATTAAGCATACTGTAGTTTAGATGCATAAATTGTATTGAGGTATACAGGTATCCACATTTCACTGTAAATACACCACCTCGCAATCACACCACCACAGTCTAGACCTGATGAAGATCAAATCATACAATGAATGGTACTATGACATGAAGGTTAGGGTTTCAATTCTTTATTGATGAATCAATTGAACCTGGGATCAATGTATAGCTATAAAATTATTACCTCATTATATGATCTATCAACTCAAGGAATGACTCTAGACTGAACATGATTGGGTTTGAAAATAGAGATTTTAAACACCTTTATCCCGCTTGGATTTACTTGAGATTTAAGCTGTTAATCTCCAACTAAAAAATGTTTCTCGAAAACTTTGGTTGCATAATGTCTCTCCAGAACTACTACAGCACTCATTACTTCATTGTGTAAAACATGTAGCCAATTTACCGGATATCACCAGTGTGATTGATGTATATTTTGTGTAGGGTCTGGGTAGACAATTAATCATGACTTGATTGGTATTTAATGGCTTTCAATATTATATTTAATCTCGTTGTAGAGAATCCCGTCGATGGGATAATGAAGTCTGCATCAGTGACCTATGAAATGTATGTGAGGTGTATATGAGGTGTAGTCCTGGACAGACGTACATACAGTTTAGAGTCTTAAAGATGGTGTTCTCGATTATGATATGGAAATAATGAATCCCATGACAGGTCTATTTAAAGAAGCTATTTGAAGATTCCTTGAAGTGTTCATATCGCTTGCCTTCTTCAGATCATTCTCCAACTGTTTGCTTTCCAATGGCTTCTTTATGAAGATGAGCAACTACATGGGGTGACTTGAGTAACGGTCTTAATATTGATACTTGTTGCATGTTCATTTACATTGCATTTATTTGAACTTAACTGTATAAGTCGTCATCTTCTGCTTCGTTGGCGAATGCAGCACCGCCGCTAGCTCCTTCGGAGTTCGAGTTTTCAGAAAATCTGAAGTTTGTGAACTGACCTCTGGAGGCTTGTAGTTGTTGAGCGTAAGCTTCATAACGACGCAAGTCGGAATCAGAGACAGAGCGCTTGGCAGTCTTCATGGCCTCCTCGAAGTGAGCTCTGGTGATGTATGGAACTGGATCTTCCTCCTCTTCTTCTTCTTCCTCTGGCTTCGACTTGTCGGTCTCAGTCATTTCAACGTCACCTTCTTCCTTTACTGAACGAGTTGCTCTCTTCTTCGAGACCTTGATTTGGGCTTCAATGGAATCCTTGATAGCGAACTTAGCAGCTCTTTGCACAATGTATGACAAATCGGCACCAGTGAAACCAGAGGTGATCTTGGCGATTTCTCCCAAGTCCATACCTGGCTCCAATGGAGTGTTTCTCAATTGTGCTTCCAAGATAGACATTCTAGCAATCTCATCTGGCAATGGAACGTAAATCAACTGATCCAATCTTCCAGGTCTCAACAATGCAGGATCGATTTGATCAGGTCTGTTGGTTGCACCAATGACGAAAACATTTTTCTTGGCATTCATACCATCCATCTCGGTCAACAATTGGTTGACAACTCTGTCGGAGGCACCACCAGCATCGCCGTTAGAGCCACCTCTAGCTTTAGCAATGGAATCCAACTCATCCAAGAACACAACAGTTGGTGCTGCAGCTCTAGCCTTGTCGAAAATGTCACGAATGTTGGACTCCGACTCACCGTACCACATACTCAATAATTCAGGACCCTTGACGGAAATGAAGTTAGCAGAGACCTCAGTGGCAACAGCCTTTGCCAACAAAGTCTTACCAGTACCAGGAGGACCGTAAAACAAAACACCCTTGGATGCAGCCAAACCGAACTTTTGGTATTGGTCTGGGTGCAAGACAGGGTATTCGACGGTTTCCTTCAACTCGTTCTTGATACCGTCCAATCCACCAATGTCATCCCAAGTGACATTGACATTCTCGACAACAGTCTCACGCAATGCGGATGGGTTGGAGTTGCCCAAAGCAAATCTGAAATTCTCCATGGTAACACCCAAGGAATCCAAGATCTCAGCATCAATGGTTTCTTCTTCCAAATCAATGAGATCCATCTTTTCACGAATCTGCTGCATGGCAGCTTCTGAACACAAAGAAGCAACATCGGCACCAACGAAACCATGGGTCTCTGAAGCAATTGCTTCCAAATCGACATCATCACCCAATTTCATGTTCTTAGTGTGAATCTTAATAATTTCCAACCGACCTGCAGCATCCGGAACACCAATGTCAACCTCTCTGTCGAATCTACCAAATCTTCTCAAAGCAGGATCAATAGAGTTTGGTCTGTTAGTAGCAGCAATAACCACAACGTTGGATCTTGCCTTCATACCGTCCATTAAAGTTAATAATTGGGAAACGACTCTTCTTTCAACTTCACCATTAGTCTTGTCTCTCTTGGGAGCAATAGAGTCGATTTCATCAATGAAGATAATGGATGGGGAGTTCTTCTCTGCTTCCTCGAACGCCTTTCTCAAGTTGGATTCAGATTCACCTGCCATCTTGGACATGATTTCTGGACCATTGATCAAGAAAAAGAAAGCACCGGTCTCGTTTGCAACGGCTCTGGCCATGATGGTCTTACCAGTACCAGGAGGACCATACATCAAAATACCCTTTGGAGGCTTGATACCGATAGACTTAAACAATTGAGGATGTCTCAAAGGCAATTCAACCAATTCTCTGATTTGAGCCATTTGTTTCTTGCATCCACCAATGTCATCATAACCGACCTCATTCAAGTTATTTTCTTCATCTTCACGGTTGATTGGTTCACCTTCACAGTGAATGATGGTCTCTTGAGCAACAATAGCATACTCCTCCGGGTCGAGATCCACAACCTTAAATTCAACTTGTCTCATACCACCTCTCACAGTGAAAAGATCACCCTTGCGAACAGGTCTGTAAGTTTCAACAAAGTAAGGCTTCAAGTAAACATCGAACAAAGAGCCAGTCATACCTTCAACGGTATCGGAGATAGGCAAAACCGAGATTCTGTTTGCGTATTTGATATCAGGACATGGGTGAATGGTGACAATATCGCTCAATCTGACTCTCAAGTTGTTACGGACGCATCTGTTGATACGAACAACACCATCCTCAACTTCATCATCGCATAAAGCAACCAACACGGTATCCTTTCTCTTCTTTCCCTTGACCAACACAGTGTCACCCCTAAACAACTCCAAGAGTTCCATTGTGGCGGGGGACATAGTGATGACGGAATTGTCGTCATTAGTGGCGTCGTCCACAATCAAAGCATTATCCTTCTTTTTTCTTCTCAAGATAGCAGTGGCAGTTTTATCTTCCTTGTTGTCGCAGCCAGAGGCATCCAATAAAGGCTTTTTGTCTTCGGACATAATGGGTGAATAACAATTGCCAGTAGGGTTAGAGAAAATGAGTTGCCACTATCTCAAAGAGGTGCACAACGGGCGGCGCCCGCGCGGTGTACGGGTGCACCACGTGGAAGTGAGTGGAAGGTATCAGAAGTCGTCCGGATCGCAATCGCACAGGGTTGCGTCATATGGCCCTGGCCATGGGGAAAGGAGATCTCACCGCTCTCACGGCTCTATCTCTCTCTCTCTCTCTCTCTCTCTCTCGCTTCACCCTATATATCTATACATGTACATATTACATTGAGTATATTAATGTAGTATAGAAATATATCTATATTCATCAGGCATCATATGTATTCTGGGATATGATATGCTTAAATCTTGTAAAATATTCATATAATCAGAATTGATCTAGTAAAAAGTATGGTATATATAAAAAATTATTATACGCAGCTACAATGGTATGTAGTGGAGTATTTGTTCGAGTGAGACACTCCCACTCCTCAATAATACTATGAATATTATGAATAGGTTTCATTACTACTTTAGTTAGTGTTACTTTAGTTAGTGTTACTTTAGTTAGTGGTTTCTATAGATGCAGTATCAATTTGTATAAAAAGAGTTATAGTTGTTTTATCAATAATGGTGTTGGCCTTAGGTTTAAATGCTATAGTTTATTGAGGAATATAGTCCAATGTCTCACTAATTTCTCGCGCTATTCTCTCTCCCTTTACTCACGCTTTCTTGTCCACTTTATCACTCTCACCCCACACTTTCTCGCACACTTTCTCGCACACTTTCCCACTCACGTTCTCACTCTCATTTCTCACTCTCATTTCTACTCCTACTTCTCACACCCTCACCTTCACCCACACTTTTCCTTCAACATCTTTATACTAGTTCTAGTATAAAAAAACAAAAAAAAAACAATTCCACTATGTCCAGCAACGCTACGTGTATTTTTTGCAAAATCATTAAGGGCGAGATTCCCTCGTTCAAATTGGTCGAGACCAAGCATTCGTACTCGTTCTTGGACATCCAGCCCACTGCGGAGGCTCACTGCGTGGTGATCCCCAAGTACCATGGAGCTAAGTTGCACAACATTCCTGATGAGTACCTTGCAGATTTGTTACCTACTGTGAAGAAATTGGCCAAGGTCTTGAAACTTGATGTCAACGATTCTCCTGAAGGAGAAGGTTACAACGTCTTGCAAAACAATGGCCGCATTGCCCATCAAATGGTGGACCATGTGCACTTCCATTTGATTCCCAAGAGAGATGAGGATTCTGGCCTTAAGGTAGGCTGGCCAGCTCAGGAGACTGACTTTGAAAAGTTGGGTAAACTTCATCAATCCTTGAAGGCCGACTTGGAGAAGTTGTAGGTTATCTGTGTATAGTGGTATAAGAATGATACTACGAAGATATAAGCAATGGAATTGTATTCAGCAGTATTAAAAAAATCTTAAAACACTACTTCTGCTGCTAATACTGCCACTACTGCTTTAAGATACTTGAACAATATATTTTTAAAGCAGGTTAAATAGTTTCTTGTTCGTTTGCTGCAATGGTATAATAATCTATATATGGGGTTTCCTGCATGCACCACCACGCCTTGATCAAGTCTCACTCTTAACACTCCTAACACACCAACCATGTCCCAGGCTGAATCCGACTTTCGAACGCAATTTGGAAGCTGGACTTCCCGTTTCAATAACCAAAACTCCTCGACCACTGCTGCATTTCTGGACTGGTCCGATTACGTGCGTTCCGGTGCTAATAACTTATATGACTCGTTGCCTACGTATAACACTAGCACATCAGCATCACAAGAACCGTCGTGGTTTCAATTGAGCCGGTTCGAAAGAATAGTAGGCTTTGGTGCATGTTTGGGAGCATCCATTTTATGCTTTTTGTTGGGGGTGTTTATGTTTCCTGTGCTTGCATTAAAACCCACCAAGTTTGCATTTTTGTGGCTGATGGGATCGCTTTTATTTGTTGTGTCGTTTGGTATTCTTCAGGGCCCTAATGCTTATATCAAACATATCACCAGCCCTGGCCGTATTTTGTTTTCTACGGTATTCTTCGGTTCCATCTTGACCACCATGTACTGTGCGGCCATCCTCAAGTCCACCATACTTACCATTTTCTCCAGTATCATCGAGATCTTTGCCATCTTGTATTATGCATTTAGTTACTTTCCTTTTGGAACAGCCACCGTGACTTGGTTCACCAGCTATGTCGTGGGGTATGTTGGTGGCATCTTCTCGGCCCTTTTTTGATATTATAATACCTTTCCCCACCACTAATAGAAACCTTTCATCACTTAATGTAAACTTGTAGTTCAAAGTCTTCCTCGAGCTCTGTATCACCCACAACAGAGTCTAGATCGAGCTCTTCATCATCAAATAAAAGCTTACATCTCTCCACCTTAGCATTCTTAATGCCTTTGACCTGGAGATAGTATTTAAGTAAGCTTCTGATCTTGGTGCTGGGGCCCACCTCTACTTCCTCCCGTTTATTGTCCTTTCCTTTGAGACCAATAACAAAGTATTCGCTCTTGGGTGTTTCCTTGGTTTTCTCCTCTTCACTATCCAGAAGACTGTAGATTGTGGGCAGGCCGTTCTCCGTGTCCACCTCACCGTTTTCATCATCTGAAGTCTTGGCAAATTCTTCGTAGAGCTTATCGAAAGAGCCGAGATGCTCACGAGGTATATACAAGCAGGTGATCTTGGAGACCTCTCCTTTTTTAGGAGGTATTCGGAGCGTACTGGGCTTGAATATGGGTTTTAGCTCCGACTTACCTTCGATCCAAACCAACACGCCGTGGCTCCAGTAATCTTTGATTCCATGTTCTCGTAGCGTATCCCTCTGTAGAATACTGAGAAGGCCCTCGAAAGTAGTGGTTCCTTTGATTTGCCTGTTATACTCAAGCGGAATGCCTAGCTTGGAGATGATTTTCACATCGTAGAGTCGACTAGACTCATGTTTAGTATCTTCTAGTGACTGGGTCACATTCTGGAAGAAAGACCGTAGATCGGAGTCCTCCTCCTCCTCCACCACCTCCTCTTCATCTGGATTGATATTGGCGCCTTTTCCCGAGGTATGCTCATTAACATCAATACCAATATCAATATCATCTTCACTAAGATCAATGATTTCAGTTTTAGAATCGCCATTTATTTCACCTTTCACTTTTGGGTCCTCTTGTTTTATCTCGCTCCCAACCTGAGTGTTTGGGGCTGAGTCATGTGATACCATATCTATAGGCAGTGGGTCTGAAAATGTCTCTGAGGCAGTAAAGTATGGTAGGTTTCTATCGTCCAGACTCGGAGTCCTGGATGCTTTAATAGCAGTGGCCTCCATACCACTCACTATTGAAGCCTCTGGGCTTTTCTCTATAGTGGCTTGTGATGTCTCCACAGTAACAGGAGCAGCAGCATTCTTGGTCTTTGACTTCTTGGATTTCTTCATAACAAAAAAATCATCATCGTCCAAAAATGATGACTTCTTTTTTTTGGCCTTCACTGGCAGCACCGACTCTTGCATGTGGAGAGTGGGGGTGGGGGTGAAGAGGCTCCAGTGTGTAGTATGTATAAAGAAGAGGTTGGAGTATCTCTGTTCCTGTCTATACAAACATGTGCGCACTCAATTGTTGATGTGAAACTGAGTGCCTACTACACAGCAAACTATACCTCATTTTCCACAAGACAGACCAGACCAGGCCATCAATGTCGGAAGCCACCAAACTCACACTACAGGCGAGCTTGCCTCGGACTCGGGATTTGAGTTTCGTGGGGCGCTTCCACCACAATTTTGGCTTTGAAGACAGGCTCTTCGAATACCTTTTGGAGCAGAAGGAGATGTGGGGAGAAAGACTCTTTTATATGAATGAGAAGCAGTTTGCCAAATGGGTAGATTCTGGAAAACAGCAGATCCGGAAAGTCCCCAGTATAGAAAATGATACAGTTTTCCCTGCATTACTGGGCCATGCCATTCTGCAGGACGTCTTCCAGGCTGCTTTTGGGACCCATAATCCTATTGAATTGGATATTTCCAAAGGCGGAAAAAGTATCCGTCACTCTATTATGGAAGGTGAGTCAGTATCGTTGAAGAATTCTGTTGATCGGAATGGTCTAGCCATTAATGTTGGAGGGTGTATTACATCGATGAAATGGCTCCATTACTCTTCCACATCATATCTTGCTGTGTCCTTTATTGAACATGGCGGGAACCTTTCTGATCTTATTTCCAATAAGGAATTAAGCGTTTTTGCAGCATTGTCTAAATTGGATCGCAAGTTGAAGAGTGCCATACAGATATGGCGCTATGACGTGAAGAATACTCAACTAGTGCTCTCGCAAGTGATAGATACTACTAAGTTTGGAGCCACTGCACGTATTAACTGGCTCCCTGCTCAATTCACAAATGGTTCTTTGGGGGTTCTTTCAGGGATATTCACGGATGGAAAGCTTCATTTCTTTAAGGTCGCCGCCGCACAGGGCTCTGAACCAACTTATTTCCAAGTGGACAAGCCTTCATTTTCTGTCCATATGATGGATGAAAGAACTGATGGTAAGCTTATTCTTCCTATTACTGCCTATGACTATGTGGATTATGACCGTGTTGTTGTTGGAACGGTTGATGGTTCGGTGGCAGAGTACCAACTTCCGTTTGAAGGCCGACATAATGATGAGGATCCATCCATACCCTCCTTTCTATTCCATGCAGCAGATTCCATGGTGACTTCTGTGTGTGTGGCCAGTGTGGGTGCTTCAAAAGTCCTCCTTATTAATACAGCCACAACGCAGTCGTTTGCACTCCAATATGACCAGCTAAGACAAAGCCGAGTCGAAACCGGTTTTACTGTGTCAACGCTTAACCCACTCTATCATCGTGGCTACAGAATATTTATTTACCCTGAAAGTGCAGAGAGCATAGGGTATACTTTCGTGCGGCATCCCAACCAGAAGCATAGTCTCCTATTGAAAACGGAGTTGATCTCCACGTTTCATATAAGTGAGTATTTGAACCACCCTTTTGCTGTCATGGGAAATGCATGTGGTGATTTGTTTGTTATGAATATCGGTCGTAAGATTTTTGGCGTCCCAAAGGCTCATAACAAACTAGTGGTACCTTTGAAGATATGGTCCTTACACAAGAATGAGGATTCTGGATTCACCCTCTATGGAGATTACATTCCAGTGGCTCCCGATAGAAATGATGTCATGTACACATTCACCCCGCCTGAAGTGGTGATCTCTGCGTCCGCATGGAACGAGAACCTAGACGGTTGCTCTACATTTGCTTTTGGCACGTATACAGGATTGTTAGTGTTGGAAAGGCTAGATCCTGGGCTCATATAAACAGTGCAAGATCCTAGGCTTAATATATAGGCATCGTGGTATCGATGTCCGTCGCCCACTTGTTGATTCCGCCAATCACATCACGGACATTCTTGAACCCCAAACCTTGAAGCTTCCGGGTTGCATACCTGGAGTCGTTTCCATAGCGGCACATGACTATAAGCTCATCGTTTTCCTTATCGAAGTCTTTTGGCAAATGCTGGTCGATGGAGTCCGACTTTGAGAGTCGCACCCATGCAATATTGATTGAATCTGGGAACAGCACTATTTGATATTGATCCTCGGGCCGGACGTCCAACACTAGAGGTAGACCTTCTTCAAGTTGTTTTTGCTTCAATTGCTTTACAGTTAATCTGGAAGCAGCAGGAATGACTTCATAGTCGATGGCACCACAGAAGTCCGCATAGTTCACAGCATATGATTCTATGAGTTGTTTGGAAATAGTTTTGTTTTCACTGCAAACGCAGCAATTGGGTTGTTTGTTTCTCATCTTAAACCTCCTCATGGTTTGGTCAGGAAACGCACAGTACATGGAGAGGAAAGGCGTGAAGTGTTTGTAGTAGCCAATCAACACCTTGATTGTTTCAGTAGCCAAGGCTATTCCCGTGAGTCCAATGGCAGGTCCTAATACACCAGCATCACCACATGTGGATACAGACTCAGGTTTAGGTGCTTGTGGATAAAAACACCGGTAACATGGGCCCTTGTTGGCGTAGTTGAGAATGGTAAATTGGCCATCGGACTTGACCCCCGAACCACTCACTATAGTCTTTCCCAAAAGAACACAAACGTCATTTATAAGGTACCTAGTAGCAGGGGCATCAGTGCAGTCCACCACCAAGTCATATGGAGCAATAGCATCAAAGGCATTGTCATTGGTTAGACGGATAGGATGTGTAGAGATATCCACATTGGGGTTCAACTGAGATAAGTACTTTTTGGCCGAGTCACACTTGAGCATTCCCACCGATTCAGTGGTGTGAAGCACCTGTCGATGAAGATTGCTTTGGTCCACCACATCATTATCTAGAATACCTATCTTGCCTATACCTGCACCACATAAGTATAGTAGAGCAGGGCATCCCAAGCCACCGGCACCGATGACGAGAATTTTGGATTTTTTGAGTTTGATCTGCGAATCTAACGACCCAAATCCTGGCACAATCATTTGTCGTCCATACCGTCTGTATTCCTCTAGAGATAATGGATTTTGTGGTGACTTTGTAGTGTCTTCTGATGACATGTGGGTGTGCGAAGTCAGGGAGACGTTTCTGGATGAATGGTGTTCTTGAACAGGTTCAGAAACCTTGATTTGGGATCTCAAGCTATCATTTTCCAATTTCAACCTTTCATTCTCCAATTGGAGAAGCTTGATGTGGCGTTGAAGCTCCTCTACATCAGTCATTCTGGTTAATGACGTATGGGTTCGCATCTCCATTGAGCGCGCTCATTCCATGCATGGAGAGAAAGATGCTACGCAGAGTAGGAAGGGAGAATTAACCAAGAGACTTGAATTATGAAATTATATGGAATGGGATGGATTTATGGGGATTATTCGAAGTCGTGTCTTACTCAAATCATGTAGTTTTTTTTTTTTTCTCTCTTTGTAGTGTTTCTGTTTATGATGACCTATCCAGGATCAATATAATGTCTGTAGTAGTAGTACTAGTGGTAGTACTAGTGGTACTAAAACTAGTGAATAATGAATTTTTGGGCTTGAACCATCTGGAATAGAGCCATTTAAATGCAAGGGGCTCTTGATCGGTTTCAAATATGCAATGTGAACATCTAAAACAAGTTTGAACCATTTAAAGCAAATTTGAAATAAACTGGTATTTGGTTTCTGGTCTCTTTGAAGAGTCAATGTTTGAATGCTTGGTGTGTGGTGTGTGGTGTGTGGTGTGTGGTGTGTAGAGTTCTAACAACTCATGATGTGACAAACCGAGAATATCTCAGCTGTAAATATCTGATCGATTTGTAGCCAAGCCAAAATCCCAACGTTAACTTTGGTCAGCTCATAATAAATGCTGTGACTATGATAACTGCAATGGCAGCTGCCCATTTCTTTGGGTTGAGCTGGTCAAATCTCTCCTCCGGATCGAACTCAAAGTACAAGTGTTTGATTTCGTCAAGGGCCTTGTTTGGTACCTGGCCCATGTTCATATACACGAATAACGCTACTGTAGCCATAATTATAGGTAGCACCCATCTTGTAGTAGGCATAATATGGTGTACTGGAAGAGCAGATTGAATAGTCAATGGAAAGTATAAGTGACGACCCAAACGAGACAAAATGGGACAAAGCGGGACAGAAACTGACAAAGCGGACGCAATGTTATTGTTGTTTTTGTTGTTGTTTTTGAACTAGTAGAATGCACTCTTAATAGTGGCCTTTTCGATGTGTTCTGAAACAGTGTGTTCTGAAACAGTGTGTTCTGAAACAGTGTGTGGTATACGCAGGGTGTCCGCAGGGTGAGTCTTGTAGTGATGGACTCAGAGCTTGTCGCATTCTCACAGGCCACGCCGAAACCCGGGGTATCAGTCTCTACTACACTACACATCTACTTTACTAAATTTCCACCTCATTCATTTATCCATTTATTCTTAAACCCATACACCTCATACACCTCATACACTTATTTGAACGCCCATTCACCATACCCTTATCTGAACACCAATACACCCATACCCATATCTGAATATCCATTCACCAATTCACTATACCCTTATCTGAATATCCATACCCCTCATACTCTTATCAGAAAGGCACCACTTTGTTCCTTCCTTCATTCTTTCCTTCATTCCCTCCGTTGTTCCCTGCTTCGTTTAATCATTCTCCATGAACGATCTTCCTATCGTCTCCTTTGTTAATCTACCGTGGGAGATCTTAGAGACCATCTTTGAGTACTTACCCAAACAAGATGTGGTGACCATGGCATCCATAAGCCACAAGTTCCGTGAAAGAATCCTCCCCTTCGCCATGAAGGAGATCAAAGCATCGTGGGACCAGATCATCGAGGTACACAAGCCTAGTGCCAAGGAATTCAGCATAGCAACAGCCGTACAACAGCTCCGTATCACCGACTCCAATTCTTATAACGAGTACCAAATGAGTACATTTCTGCTGCTTCTTTCGCCCGCCACCTTCCCTCATTTGCAGAGAGTCCTCATCAACTCATACAACCTGTCGTACTGGCTTAAATACAATGAGTCGGACCGCATCACTCACCTCACACTATACTCGGATGAAGCACTCAAGAATGTCAAGACCTTCAACCTTTCTCACGTCAACAACTTCAAGAGTCTCCGGCTGCTATCGCTCCAAAACTACCATTTCAACTGGACTGACGAAGAAGAACTTAAGGTGCCCTATGCTCCACTCTCCGAGTTGTTTCTCCACGACTGCACTTGGGACTACCCATTCAACCTCACCAGCTTCAACCGACTGAACCTCTTGGAGATCCTTACCATTGATTACTCCCACAATCACCCTTTCACACTTCTGGAACGCTTCGAGAACTTCTTGAAGGATCCACTTCCCCTCCACCTGCACTCGCTCAAAACCCTCTCGGTCAGCTACCTCCACTATACCCAGAACGTCCGGTTCTTGAGCACGCGCATCTTGGCGCAGTTCATGCTGCGTTTCCCTAACATCGAGCACTTGCGCTTGGAGGGCTGGGTGGCCAACTTGAGCTCGCTCAAGAGCGTGTTACACTCTGCTGCACGCAAAACTCCGCTCACACTCCACCTTCGACTCCACGCTGTGGACGAGTGCGCCCGGGACGTGCTCCGCCAACTCGAAGGGCCCAAGGTCCGTATCGAATGGGTATAAAACCCGTCATCAACCAAAGCATCCACCAAAGCATCATAAAAAATTATATTATTATTATTATTATTATTATTATTATTATTATTATTATGTAACGTTACATATTAATAATTATAAATGAAAATTACTTAATACTAAAGAATTTAGAGTAAGCTACATTAGAAAATATCAGGCACAACCATGGGCACTTATTGGACAGATTATGGACATTATGGGTAGATTGTGGACAGATTGTGGACAGATTTATTAGAGGTGCATAGCGCGATCCATCGGAGATACCACCAACCAAGCTAGACTAGAACTCATATCCTACTACCCATGCATTTTCTCCTCGTGGCCTTGACTCTTCTATGCTGTGTTGTAGCAAATACAGAGGTCCACTTGATCAAGGTGCCCAATTATTACAATATTCCTGTATCTATTGAACATAGGCTACAGTCGTCTGTCAGTCGGATCAACGACTCTTCCCTCTTGCTTCTACATCACCCCATTGTGTCTATTGAAAACCCAGACACTGAGGATTGCAGAGTGGAGATCCCATATGATTATCTGCTTAAACAAAAACAACGTTTATATGTCAAGATCAACAACTACCACAACACCTCCTACAATGCCAATGACTTGTTGCACGTGAAGTTATGCTGGCCAGCCACTACACCCATCAGCTTTAGTGTTGATCATGTGTTCTTGAAAAATAGAGAGTTTTTCAAGGAGAGTTCAGCACATCATGTTCCGTTGCCCAATCAACTTGAGATCTATCTCGTCATAGATATAGAGGCTGATTTCTACGCAGTGCGCCAGATTGAAGATACAAGTTTTGGGGCATTTCTTGTGATCACAAGGCTCCCGAACTCCATTCCCATTCCCTTGGAACTCTATGACCTTCTTGTTTACGCAATGGACATCTTGATCTTGACGGTCGTGGCATTACCGCATCTACACCAGGCGTTCTACCGCACAATAAATACCGGAAAACCCGCCTAAATCGCTACTTAAACGGCGCATATAGGAAATGGATTGTTTAAGTATGAATGAAGTGTTTAAGAGTCATTTAAAGGCCATTTCGGAGACCACACATGGCCAAGACAGGAAAACCCGTTGTTCTCACCCTAAGCCTTGGCACGTTTTATGATTTGCGCACTGTTATTGCCTAAGTCCGCTCAGCCTGCATAGCGCTTCTCCACAGGGATATTGGAGTGGTAATTCTCACCACCCCAGCCACTTTTGGTCCACTAGAAATTAAAGCGCCACCAAAATGTCATCCGACGAAGACCCCTTGTGTCCTCCCAAAAACGAGCAAGGCTTAGACTTGTCCAAATTGACCCCTCAGGAATTAAGAGTTTACAAGATGTACGGCAAGTTGCCTTCCACCCACCAGATCCTAGCCTCCAAGTTTCAGGACAAGAAGTATTTCGATAGTGGTGACTACGCCATGCAAAAGCAATTGGGCGGCCCGAAATCTGGAGTCAGCGGGGTATCAATGAAACATCCCAATGCAGAGAAGGTGAAGGAGATGTACAATAGGAATTCTATTAGCGCAGGCAACTCGGGCATCCTATTTAATGGCAAGCTGAATTTGATGAGTGAATCCAGCGTGGAGAACCCGGACGCCAGAAAGGCTCCATGAACGTGCACACGTCTGGCGTGCTTGCTGGAAGATCCAACTGACTCTGACCGGCCCTCGTTACCTGTGTTGGATAGCAACTAGACTACATATAGGAAAAAATAAAAAAAATTAGAAGCCCTTCCACTCCAAATTAACGTTTTAGGAGTATTTCAACTGGAATTAGTAGAGCACATTTGCAACATTGCCTAATCTATACATTGTTTATATGTCAGAGATTTGACAGTAAAGCCACAAGAACATCACAAGAACATCACAAGAACACAGAATAATGTAACACAGTAGCACGGCAATAGAACCACAATTGATTTCTCGTAATGAACATATGACCCAAATCATGGAAGCACCATGTTTCAGTAGTAGTAGTAGTAGTAGTAGTATAGCAGTATAGCAGTATAGTAGTATAGAGGATGACATAGAGTAGTAGAGTAGTTATATAGTGATTGAATAGATAGTATGTAATAAAATGTTACCTCCAGAACTTAATAGAACACTGTTTCGACATTGACTAATTTTACTTTGTTTATAGGTCATAGATTGTGTATGGATAGTAGACAGTGATAGTAGTCAGTGATAGTAGTCAGTGTTGAGAGTGTCCATATACACTCGCATAGACTGGAACGGCTATCTTGTTTCTCTTTAAGAGTGTTATCAATTCTGGTACGGTAG